>PVHY01004450.1:0-94114 GCA_004024945.1 Uropsilus gracilis
TCCCCTTGTGCAGTTTCATTTGGTTGACCATATATTAGTGAAACCATTTGGTTTCTGTCCCTTTCTATCTGGCTCGTTTCTGCTAGAATGATTTCTTCTAGGTACATCCAGGTGTCTATAAATTCATCAAATTTGTCATTTTTGATTGATGAGTAATACTCCATTGTGTATATATACCACATCTTTTTCATCCACTCATTTACAACAGAAGTTTTAAGGAAAAATTTTTGTTTTCTTTTAGATTGTTATGGAACCAATAATTAAAAGATTAAATTTTAATGTAAATTATAATTTAATAATTAGCCACTATTTAATGTTAAAATGACTACATTTATGACTCATTGCACCTCAGATTTTTTCATTTATCATAACTTGTATTGCTAAATAAAAGCAGCTAATCTGTACCCTATGTTTTTATTTATTTATTTTTTATTTACATATAAATTTCACATCATTGTAATCCCAGGGATTTACCCCCCCATCCTTTCCTCCACCCCCCCTCTTTCCCTCCTGCTCAAAGTTGTGTGCTTCAGTTTGGTGCTTAGCTTGTTTTGACTTTTCCTCAAGGCTTTTGTTTATTTTTTCACTATATTCCATATATTAGTGAAACCATTTGGCTTCTGCTTTATCTTTTTGACTTGTTTCTGCTAATATGATTTCTTCTAAGTACATCCATGTTGTCATAAAATCGTCGAATTTGTCATTTTTAATTGATGAGTAATATTCCATTGTGTATATATACCACATTTTTTTCATTCAATCACCTGTTTTGGGGCATTGAGGTTGCTTCCATTTCCTTGCAATTATAAATTGTCCTGCAATAAACATCCGAGCACTGGTGTCCCTTTGTACCCACATTGAGGTCTCTCTTGGGTAGATTCCCAAGAGCTCAATTGCTGGATCAAATGGTAGTTCCATTTTCATTAATTTGAGGCTCCTCAAATTAATCAGCTTTCCATAGTGGTTGGACTAATTTACATTCCCACCAGTACTGTTCCTTTCTCTCCACATCCTCGCCAGCAATTCTTGTTGCCCATTCTTTGAATGTGGGCCATTCTTACTGGTGTAAGGTGGTATCTCGTTGTGGTTTTGATTTGCATTTCCCTTATTGCTAACGATGTTGAACAATTTTTCATGTGCCTGTTGGCCATTTGTATTTTCTCTTTGGAGAAGTGTCATTTTAGTTCTTCTCCCCATTTTTTGATTGGGCGTTTTGTTTTGCTTTTGTTTAGTTGTGTGAGTTCCTTGTGGATCTTCGTTATTAAACCCTTATCACTCTTGTGGAGGGCAAAATTTTTTTCCCATTCAGTTGGGCTTCTTTTAGTTTTTTCTGTTGTCTCTTTTGCTGTACAGAAGCTTTTTAGTTTGATGTAGTTCCATCTGTTTATGTTTTCCTTCATTTTTTTGCCATCTGTAGATGTTTCCAGAAAGGGATTTCTGAATTGTAATTCATGGAGGGTTTTGCCCAAGTTTTCTTCTATGTATATTATGGTTTCAGGTCTGACCTCTTTTATTCATTTTGAGTTGATTTTTGTACATGGAGTAAGGGAATTGTCTTGGTCCATTTTTTTTGCATGTCTTAGTCTATGCTATGTTTTTAAATTGAAATGGAAAATTTTCTATTTATACACACATTTTCCTACCCCTTAGTCACTGCTTCACTTTTACAGCATATTTAAAAGTGGTCATACCTAGTCATTCTCTGAAAAAGACAATGACTTTTGCCCTGACTCCACCTCATCCTCCAAGTAATAACCTCACTTAATGCAATTATCTTCATCCCTTTGAAGAACTGATTAAAGTGCAAAACATCTCTTTGGGGGGAAAAAGGCATATAATATATTCCTTTATAACATATATATATATTTCTTGCAGTTATATTCAGTGTTACTTTTTCTTCTGTTAGCATATCAGAAATGCTACAAAATGTTAAATAAGATAATTCTTTGTTATCTGCTTTATTAGGAGTGCTTTCTAATGCTCCATCATTAAATATGATTGCTGGTAGATACTTAAAAGTTTCTGTAACTGTCTCACTGAGCAACTTTCCAGCCCCACGAAGATTGGGTTTCAGATTTGGCAGATATTCTACCAAATATTTCTATAAGTATCTATTAAGAGGATCAAATGAATATTTTTGTTTGGTCCATTAATCAGGTAAAGTATATGAATACATGAAATTCATTGTACTCCTGGGATATATTTTTATTTTTTGGTCTTAATCACTTTTCCACCTTTTGACTGAGATCAAGTGTATTTATGATCTTAGCCTTAATTTTCTGTTTTTCCTTCCAAACATTTTTGTATTCAGTTACATTAAAATTGACCTCATTTTTTAAAATTCTATAACCTGATTGTCTAATGAATTTGGAAACATTCTGTCTTTGTGAGGAATACAGGAATTAGCTATTTTTTGATAGGACTTAGATAAATGTATAGCATATTTACATTTATTGTAATCACTAATTCCTCAGATTTTCTCAACTCTATCTCATGTTTTTCATGCATTTGTTTTTACTTCTTACATTTCCTCACATCTGCTAATTCCAGAGGTTCTGTAAATTTTCTCCTTAACGGTTAATGAACTTTTCTTATTTCTACACTGATATTTATCATTGAATTTTAACAAACATCTAAAATATTTGTATTGGAACGAGGTAGCAAAACAAGCAAAATGGGGTGCTTAACCAATTTTACAAAGGCAGGCAGCTAACCTTTTAAAGCCGGCCACACACCAGGTTTTTTCCAGCACATGCATGCAGTAGCAAACCACAGAAACCGTAAGAGGAGGCAAAAACAGATTTACTTACTAAAAGATAAATTAAACAAAAGTCACTGGAGGGCACAAGGAACTGTTGGTAATCTTACCACACAGTCCAGTCTGTAGCCCAAAGAGCACATGGCTGCAGCAACCATGTGCATCCACAAAATGGCAGCTGCCCCACCTCTAGCAGATGAAGGAGCCAAGATGGCACTATCACTTCTTCCAAAGCAGGAGATTCAAACCCAACGAGAAAACCAGAAATGAAGAGATTCCTGCTGGCTCTATAGAGAGATAAGACAACTTTAGCTTCAAAAAAGTTACTCGAATTGCACCTATTTAATGTACAATCCATCAGTTAATAATGATGACATTTTTTGTACTAAATTTTCTATTAAGACACACATATGTAACTTTAATTCTTTTATGTGTATAGTTATATACACACATGGTTGTGCAGCCATTGCCATGAATTCTAGAACATTTTAATCTCCCTAAAGAGAATCACTAAGTTGATTCCCATTTCTCCCTTTTCTCAACCCTTTCCAAACAGTAATCAACCTTAGTTCTTTGAATTGGCCTATTCTGAACATTTCATATAAATGGAATTATGTATAATGTCTTGTATTTAAGTCTTTGATCCATTTTGAGTTCTCATTTACATTCGTAAGTAATCACCATATGTTGAAAAGTTTGATTATGTATATGAGAATTTGTTTCTGGGCCTTAGTACCAACCTGTTTTGATTGTTGTAGTTTTTTAATAAGTTTTGAAATGAGGAAGTATGAGTCTTTCACCTTCTTTCTTCTATTTCAGTATTACTTTGACTATGTAGGTCCCTTGAGGTTCCATGTGAATTTTAGCATGTGCTTTTCTATTTCTGGGGGAAAAAAATGGGATTTTGGTGGTTTCATTTAATTAATATTGCCATTTAACAATATTAAGCCCGTGAATGAAGTATTCCATGGATTTCCATTTACTGTAAAATTCATTGGGTGGGTTGATATTCATTTCTGCCATCTTTAGTTTCTTTCATCAGTGTTGTGTTTTGATTTTATGTCCTGCTACTCTGCTGAATTCACTAGTTTTAACAGCTTTTATATGTTCTTTGGAATTTTATTTATATATAAGATCATGTCTTCTGCAGAGATTTTTTTTCATCTTCTTTTACAATTAGATGCCTTTTATTTTTTCCTTATATAATTGTTATGTCTATGAAATCCAGTACTATGTTGATTAGAAGTGGTGAAGTTAACCAAAATTTATCACAGTTTGTCATCCAGAATTTTCCTTAGTTGTAAACCTTCAACAGATTCTAGTATTCCAAGATAGTTGACTTCAGACAGATTGTATTTGTGTTATTGTTATCTCGGTGGGGAGACAGATTCCTAGTGTGCTATATTTCACCATGTCCCTACCATCTAATTCTGTTAATAATCACATAATTTTATTTAAAATACTAGTATGGCTTTAAAAGGAAATCTGTTTCTCTCAGATTGTAGATACTAAACCATAAAAGTCATTTTCCATATAGTTAAATAATACTGAGTATTTGGCTACTTATGAAAACTGTGATTTGAATTGAACTCACTTTGCTTTACAGGACTTCTTCATATTTAATAGTTTTCCTTATTTTACAGAAATACCGGTATCAGGATGAAGATACACCTCCTCAAGAGCACATTTCCCCACAAATCACTAATGAGGTGATAGGTCCAGAATTGGTTCATGTCTCTGAGAAGAACCTGTCAGAAATTGAGAATGTGCATGGATTTGTTTCTCATTCTCATATTTCACCAATAAAGGTAAGATAATTTATTTTGTTGCTATGTATTATAATTACTTTTGTTAGTAGCATAGCTCATGCTCATAGAAACTATTGTTTCATATAAGATTTCCTGGTCTTGATTGTTTCTAATTTCATAGTTAAAGGGAAGTTCATAATATTACTAGCATTTAGAAGATATATTAATAAAGTTTACTCAGTGAAGCTATTCTTAAGCTTAAATTTCCCATTAATGAAATAATGACTATACTTTTAATTCTGCACATTAAATGTGTTTAAATACTTGTTGTATTAGTAGGTACAGATAAAGAGCTTTTTCTTTGAAGTCCAATATATAGCTTTACCTGACCCCCATCAGCATACCTCTACCCTCAGAAGTCACCACAATCTTGAATTTGTTATTTATGCTTTCTTATAAAACTATGCCACATGTATAGCACGAGTAAATACTTATTTTGCTTATGTTGAATTTGTGTAAATAGAATTATATGTAATATCAACCTGCATTTTTTGTTCAATGTTATTTTCTTGAGATTCTTAACTTTCATTGCTGTATTCTATTTTGTGAACACGTGTAGAATATAATTTGTTATTTTTGATGGATATTGAGTTATTTTTAAATTTAAAATTTAATAATTGCTCTTGAAAACAATATATATATATATACACACACACACACAAATTTTTGTGAATAATTTGTCATTGCCAAGTGATTATACAATTTGCATTTTTTGTAACAGTTTTAATTGGTCCATAGTCTTATAAGCATTTGATAATCATGGTTTTGACCACTCTTTCGGGTTTGAAAAAGTAGCTTGTGATTTTAATGTACATTTCCCTGTTTAATAATAAGGTTAGATGTGCTAGTCATTCAGGTCTACCTGTAACCTTCCCTTTCAAAATTTTTGTTCTTTTTTTGCTTGGGGTTATCTTTTACAAATCAGTACAAATTCTTTATATATTCTGAATGCTAATCTTTTGCTAGTTGTGTATATTGTAAATAAGAATTTTTTTTCTTATTGAACAATTTTTTTTGTTAGGGAAACATAATTGATCCTTTTTGAGAAATGACTTAAAGCTACTAGTCTAAAATTTTAATGATTATAGTACCATTCAAATGTTTTATGGTTTGTTTGGTTTTTTTCAATATGCATAGCATATTTAAGTTTGGCCCCTTTCTACCTATTATTGTTCTTGGGTTTTTATTTCTATATCATTCTTGCAAAAGGTGATTAATTTCAAAGGTAATATCTTCAATGGGTTATCTCATTTTAAAAAGTCTTTATGTCACTCCTCCTTGTGCATTCTCAGCCCCTATTTTGACACATACATACATACACATACATAATATAAATGTGTGGGTACCCTACGTGTCCAATTACAGATTATGTCTTAATTCTTCCTTGGAAAACATATTCAGAAAAAGGAGTTAGCTGGTTTTTACTGACAAAGGTGTTTCATTCATGCATTTATTTATTTGGTAAATAATTTTATTTATTTATATATATATTTCATATCTTTGTATTCCCCAGTGTTCTCCTACCACCTCCCCTCCTTGATCACTCCTACCCATCCCCTGACTTTCAGCTTTGCACTTTTAGTTCAGGTTGTTAACTTGTTTTGACTTTTCCCCCTGACCCTTTTGTTTGTTTTTCTTATTTCCCATCTATTAGTGAAACCATTTGGTTTCTGTCTTTTTCTTTCTGACTTGTTTCTGCTGATATGATTCCTTCTAGGTCTATCCATGTTATTGCAAATCCATCAAATTTGTCATTTTTAATTGCTGAGTAATATTCCATTGTGTATATATACCACATCTTTATCATCCATTTGTCTGTTTTGGGAGATTTGGGTTGTTTCCATGTCCTTGAAATTATAAATAGTGCTGCAGTAAACATCCGAGCACAAGTGTCCTTTTGTACCCACGTTGAGGTTTCTTTTAGGTAGATTCCCAGGAGCTCAATTGCTGGGTCAAATGGTAGTTCCATTTTTGTTAGTTTGAGGCTCCTCCACACAGCTTTCCATAGTGCCTGGACCAGTTTACATTCCCACTTGCTGTCTAAGAGTGTTCCTTTCTCTCCACATCCACACCAGTACTTGTTGTTGCCCATTATTTTTGATGTGGGCCATTCTTACTGGTGTAAGGTGGTATCTCATTGTGGTTTTGATTTGCATTTCCCTGATTGCTAGTGACCCTTGAGCATTTTTTTCTTGTGCCTGTTGGCCATTTGTATTTACTCTTTGGAGAAATGTTTTTGTAGTTCTTCCCCCCCCCCCCTTTTTATTTTTTTTAAGACTAGGTCTCACTATGTTACCTAGGGTAATCTCAAACCCCAGAACTCAAGTGAGTCCTAGCCTCAGCCTCCCAAGTAGCTGGGATTACGGACACCTCACCTGGCTTTTTTTTTTTTTTTTTAAAGACTAGGTCTCAGCGCTATGTTGCCCGGGGTAGTCTCAAACCCATGGATTCGCTTCAGCCTCCCGAGTAGCTGTGATTATAGGCACGCACCACCACATCCGGCTCTTTTCCCCATTTTTTGACTGAGCTTCTTGTTTTGTTTTTGCTAAGTTGTGTGAGTTCCTTGTGGATCTTTGTTATTAGCCCTTATCACTTGTGTGTAGGGTGAAGATTTTTTCCATTCCTTGGGTCATTTCTTTTATCTTTCCCAAGTTTCTCATCATTCTTTCTCTTCTGCTTTCTTCGACTTTAGTCTTTCACTTTCTCCAGTTGACTACTAATTTCATTATCAGTCTTTCCTCATAATCTTTGAGTTTGTGAAATTTTTCCTCTAAACAGTTCTTTAGTTGCAGTTCACAAGTTTTAATATGTAGTTTCTTTGTCATTCTAACAGTTTGATTCTTTTATGATTTTTCTCTTTGTGCCATGAGTTATCTAGAAGTGTGTTTCTTAATTTTTGGATGTAGACTTTTAATACTTTCATGTTTTCTTTTGGATTCTATTTTTTCATTTTCCCATCTTATTAGCGTGAAAGTTACTTGATTTTCTTTTATGGTTATCGTGGAAATTTTAGTATGTATATTTAACTTACAAAACTCTAGACAATAAATATCTTCTCCATTCTAAACAACATAAAAATAACCAACTACTTAAATTCTAAGCACTCTTGCTTTATATGCTGTTCTTGTTAACCTATCTGCCTGTTTTCTCTGCACTAAATTTTTTCTTTTTTCAGTCATCTAATCTTCCTTGGGTATGAATAGAATTCTTTTATTTCTGATGTTTTCGCTTTTTATCCTTCTGATTGTTGTAAACTATCCAGTACTAATTTACACACACTCAGCTCCTCAGTTTTTTGTTTTGTTTACCAAAACTAGTATTTTGCTATTTGTTTTCTTATGCCTGCAGATTCTGACACACTCAAGCATTTAAACAACACAGCATGTATAAAGTATTTGATATTGTCTCTTATTTAAATATGATGAAATCCCATTTTGAAGCATAAAATACTTATCTCAGCAAATAAAACAATATTCTAGAGACAAGATACTGTTACCCAGAATTTCCGCTCACCTTACGGATTTAAACCTAAGGTACCGGTTAAACCTCTGGGCTACTCAGTCTTTGCTTTTGCTTATGCTCTTTGCTTTTGCTCCAGCGTTTTAAACACAAATTTGACAGAGACTTGTTTAAAGAATACTTTATTGAAATTTTAAAATTCGCTATCATCAATTATAAAGTAGATTTTTCTCACACTCTCTGAAATTATTGTACGATATATAATTGCTGATATAGTGAAGTGGCTATTTGGTATATTTATTTACAGATTTTTGTTAGCACATTTGGAAAGATCAAGGAAGTATTAGCATCAAAGCATGTTGAGTATTACTGTAATTCAGCTATTCTCATTGAAAAACAATTGAAAACCTGTTCATCTTTGTAGATCATTTTCTTTTCTTTGTCTTTTCCAGCTCATTTTCTTTTGTTAGATACTACAAAATCTTTGAACAGTTACAAATAACCCTTCAGTGCTGTGAGGGGATTGTTCTTAACTTACTTTCAGCAGGGTCAAGAGGTTTCACTTAATGACTCCAGCTAATCATATAATTACAATTCACATTAGAATAATTTAAGCACACAGTTCACTTCACAATAATAGTGTGAAGGTTTGGAACTGTATGTCCAAGAGAGCAGCTCTCCACTGGATCTGGAGCTTCCTTTTGGATAAGTAGTTCCTTGGGGAAGGGAGTACTGCTTCTTTGAACAGAACCTCCTGCAGCAGATGCCCAAACCTGCATGGAGGCTTAGGAAACCCCATCATATGGAATACAAGACAGCTCAGATTGGTTTGATTCAATTCCTGTGCTTATATAGCTTCAGAGGTATATTATCAGAATCACCTATTAATCTTTTGGGCTTGGTCTCTTTTAGCACAGCTAGACTTTCATACTTGGCTAGCATGTCTGTTTATCAGTGTCCTCAAACCAGTGGCTCCTTTCATTTTAAATTAAGTCACTCCATTTTAATTATACTTATTTCTTGTTGAGCCTGGATCATCATATATAATGTCAGTACATGTAACACTTCTTGCCCTACCTTTGATTTGGTGACTCTGAAATCTATATAGGGACTAGATGGTTAGGATTTTCATTCCCAGTAGAAATTATATAACTTCTCTTTCACCTTTTTTTAAATCACTTTATTTTATTTTTTTTTGTAATATGTTTTTTCTATTGTTAACTTGCTATACACATTTTTGTATTTTTTTACCATCACGCTTTTAAAACAAATTAAAAAAACAAAACTTGATACATAATATTATATATTTGTATTATATCTGTGAGCATTTATTTTTGATAAATGCTACTGTTCTTTGCTATTTCCATTTTTAGTAGACTTTGTGAATTTGTTTTTAGTAGGCTACAGTAAATAATTTTTGGGTTAGTATTTGGGTATTTCCTTGATACAATTATACTTTAAGAATTAGTAAAACTGCCCTTTTTGAGTAATTTCTTCCCACTTCTCCAGGCTCATTATAGATTGCTATACTTCATAAAATAAGGTACCTAATAAAATAATTATTTGAGAAGTGAGATAGATTTGGAATGGGTAGGACATTAGTAAATGATCAGGTACTTTTTAACTGTTAGAACATCACATTTTAAAAGGTAACTTTGTTTTGACATAAAAAGGTAAGATTTAATTTTTTTAATTTCTTGTAAAGTCAGAACAAATATTTTAGGGTGCTCAAACAATAAAGTCTATTTTATTTAAATTATACCTTAAGTTATCAGATTAAGAGCCTCTTTTTTTAATACAAAGGATTAGTACAGGAAGCTTTTCTATTTTAATAGTATTGTGATTTAGAATGAAGCAAAAAGTAACTATATATAGAACTCAGTGTATATGAATTATTTTCATAATTTGAAAAATTATCTTTGAATAGTAGTGATTTGCTGAGTTGAATATAAATTAGAAATTGCTTCATTCTTTACAATTCTTATAAAAGCTAGTAATAAAAAACAGATTAATTTAATGGATGCTTGCTTTATAAATCAATGCTAGAATAGTAGTTTTGTCAAACAATGCTTGCAATTAGGAAACATTTATTAAACATCCAAAACATCCATTCTATGCTAATAATTTTGTTAGACTTCATTGATTATAAAGAGATAATTATAGCAGTATGCTGTAACATTAAAAAAAAATAAAGAACTTAAATTCTTGGCTTATTCTGAAAAAAGAAAGTTGACCTTTGAACAAAGTATTGAAGGATATGTTCAAGATGCCAGTTCAGAGAAGACAGTTACTAGGGAAAATAAGTACAGTAGGAGGGTGATCATCAGAAGTAACTGTAAAAATACAGGTAAGTTTTCATTATAGTTGGTTGTTTACAATGCTTGTTAGGAAATGAGGGCATGCAAAGGACCTTCTGTCTTAGCTGATGAATGACCCCATTAAAGTGTCACGGTGAAGTATACTGTGGAACAATCTATCAGGTTCTTGTGCTGGTGCTGATTCTCATCACTGAAAAAAATGATGAAATAAGATTATGGTTTGAAAGTTAAATAAGAAAACTTTATTCAGGCCATGGCCTGTAAGGGTAATTATGGGCTTATAATTTAAGACTCATTGAGGGAATCCTTGCAGATTTTAGTCAGTTTTAAGAACAAAATTGTTGATGATAATCGGAAATGTTCTAATGTGAAAGTAAAAGGCATAGTAAATAAACTTTTGTGATATCTAAGAAACTTTAAAATCAGTTTTTAAACTGCTATAAATGCAGAATATGATATTAATTAGCTCAGTAACAAAAGTCCTAAAACTGAAAATGAGCTCAGAATAAGGGGAAATGGCCAGAACTATAAATCAAACAAATAAAACCCAGTCTTTTTCAAGGTACATTGTTTCTTATAGGAATTTGCAATAATTTCCTTAAAGAAATTAAAGAATTCTTGTTTCAGTTTTGTCTTCAATGACGAGAAATTTACATTTAAAGTAGCATGCAAAGTAAACCTAGTCAAGAGGAACTTGTAATGGAAAATATGTACTTACTGAACTCCATAGGAATAGAAACTTTCTAAAGACAGCTTTGTTTTCATCTATAGAGCATGTTAAAATATTACTGAATTTTGTTTCAACATTTTTGTATAACCCTAGTGTAGTAAGGTGAGCATAAAGTTTGAATACATTTTGGCCACTAGATGGTGCTCATACAGAAGGAATATATATAAACTTATGATCAGTTTTTCTAGGTATGTAGTAAATCTGTTCTTATCAATGTTTTCAGTCAGTCTTACTGTAGTACAGTTGTATGCTTTGAAACTTAATAGGCCAGATTATAAAAAGATAAGAAAATAGCCCATTATGTTGTATTTATAGTACATTACCTCTCATTTTCTTAGTATATTTTTCAGTATTTCAAACTTCTTATTTTCCTTCTTAGCCTTAAAGCTTTTAAAGTAGTTTGCTAAGATTGTTCAGTTGTTGCTTTGTTACTACACCTGGAGACTTCTGGATTTATCTGAGTTTAGAAAGGTATATAAATAATTGCGGGCCTATTCTTTATTAATTTTTAAACAGTATTTATGTCCATTTAATGTTATAAAATAAGTATTCTCACAGTCATTTTTATGATAGAAATCAAATTGATACACTTAGTATATTTAAACATTTTACTGTTTAGGCTAGATTTCTATTACAGAAAATATTATTCTGTGAAAAAGATTGAATTCCACAGTTAAAAAAAAAACCATAATTCTTACAGATCACATCATAGAATGTCCGTAGTGTTTTATTTTACTTATTTAGAACATTGCTTATTTTTAAGTTATTTCAGACATATGTCTTCAGGTTCTTTAATGAGCTTAAATTTTATATTAACAAAATAGAGTTTATCTTTCAGCTCAGCTGCATGAGTCTGGCTATTATAAAGCGAGACTTTATAAGGAGTAAGTTTTTTCTGCTTCCCAATCAAATCACTGAAACCACTTGTAATTTAGATACATACATGGTTTTTTATTCATATAATGATTACTAGGCAGTTAATGAGATGGTCCTAGATTTTTGTAGCTCAGATAATGGAATCTTTGAAGAGGCCTTTCTCAATAGATTTGAATAGGTATCTGTACTTGGTGAAGTACTTCTTCTCTGTATTCAAGGAAAATATGAATTAAAATGACCTATTAACTTTAGATTATTTCCAGACTTTTAGTTCTCTAGGATAAGAAATCTATTTATAAAAATGGCTTACTATTCAGTCTTTTTTGGTAGTTTATAACTTAGAAGATCTATAGTCAACATTTGTATTCAATCTATATCAATCCATATCTTCCCATATTAATCCAGAATAATAAAATCTGTGTTAATTCTGGGACTTTTTTCCTTCTCATAGATTTTCATTTCAATAGGATGCGTTGAGTTGGTATTGCTAGCAATATTATGTCAGTCCACATCTGAAAAAAATATCCATGACCAGGGTTGGGATTTAAGATGTTCTGTTATCGACTAGAAATTGAATTATATGGGCAGTTCTGGTGCCAAAGTGATTCTCAGAAGCCAGCAAAAGGACCAAGTTTCCAGAGTCCTAAAGGGGTCATACCCTATAGTACAGATTCATTTTCAACTCCACCTTCCTTGGTTGAGAAGCTACAAAAAACAGTCTTTATCTCCCAAAA
The DNA here is from genome assembly GCA_004024945.1 of Uropsilus gracilis. Taxonomy (NCBI): domain Eukaryota; kingdom Metazoa; phylum Chordata; class Mammalia; order Eulipotyphla; family Talpidae; genus Uropsilus; species Uropsilus gracilis. The sequence continues at coordinate 12,684 of PVHY01004450.1, forward strand.
CCTGGCAGACAAATGCAGTGTTATCTCATGAATCGATTGCTTTTCTGAGGTAACCACAAATGTATTTGGGGAGAAGATTCCAAAACAAGTTGAGACTGGAGAAATTTTAGCCAAGAACATGTATATAATAAAGAAAACAATAGTTCAGGCAAAAGAAGTAGCTGTTAAGATAACCAGAAAGTTGGATAAATAGAAATAGTTCAAAAAGGAAAAGAAGCATCTGGCTATGCTAGACATCTACTCTCATCTTCAGCAAATAGCAAGAGTTCTCTAGAGAATTTTAAAGAGAGAAGTGAAAGACCCAAAAAGAAGAAAAAAGAAAAATCTAGGAGATTTTTCAGGAGAATGAAATGGAAGGCAAATTCAAGAAAAAGCAAAGAGCAAGCTCATCAGTACTGATGTTGAGGAGATAACTACCAGTGAAAATCTTCCCAAGATGAAGAAATCTTCCCCCAAAGAGGATCCAGTTAGTGTTCAGGAAAAAGCAGGAAATGGAGTTATCTCCAAGAAAAATAGAAAATTTTCTTTCAAAGAGTTGCTGCTCAGCAGTGGACCTGAAAATTTGCTTGCAGCAAAAGCAGCAGCTACAAGAAAAAGGAAAAGTTTCCAAAACTTTCCAGGAACATTAAAATGGACAGTTCCTCCGTTGTGACATTACCCAGCCCATCTCCTATACCTTAATAAAAACAAAATTCAAAAGAAAAAAACTAAAATGCTCAACCTTTAGTAAATCGCCACGTTGTGTTTATATATTGTTTCTAAATGGTCATGTATTGTATTGTACTAATGTAGCATGGTGTTAAGAGGACAGACTTGGGAGACTATCATTCTCAAACTTTTTGGTAGTTAAAAGGGACCTTTTTTTTTTTTTTTTTTTTTTTTTTTTTTTTTTTTTTTTTTTTTTTTTCTTTTTTTTCTTTTTAAAGGAATTTTCCCAGATTTCTCTTATCCCTAAAAATTCTGATGTGGAGGAGATACCAATCTGCATTTTTAACCAGCACCTCAGGTGATTCTGATTTAGACTACTAATTGAGAAACAGATCTGAATAGATGTTAGGAAATGTCTATCAATCTTTTTTGGTAACTGGAATATTATGTATGGTGGTATTGAATAAATTATGTTTCACTAGTTACGAAACAAATTTGGTTCATTCATTTCCAAAAGTTCAAGATTTTGCAAATTCACAATAATAATACATGAGTGAGAGGGTTCTAATAATTTAAGTTTTTTTAATTACCAAAGTTCCAGAAGTATTTACTTTGCTAATTAATCTAATTCTGTCTTCAAAGTCACTGTATCACAGTATTAGAAACCAATCTATTACACTTCTGTGGGTAGTGTTTCTGTGAGAAGTGTTTTCTGTTGAATGTTCTTCTGTTAGAAGAAATGTCTGTTAAAAATGAAAATCATGCCTGGTGCTACCTGTCATTCTTCCTTACTACCTTGAATGAATATGATTACACAGGACCTGTAGCCGTCATTTTGTAACCATGAGGGAAAAACCAGGCTGTTGGACATCATCTCACTGAGTAGCTGAACAAATGCCACTGCTTCTAGATTCCTTGTAAAATGGAAAAATAAATCTGTTTGCTCAAAAAAAACAGTGTATTACATAAAAAGATAATGCTGCATTACAAATGAATTTTCTTCTATCATAGATCCTCGAAGCTTAATTTAAGGTTAATAGTACCTTTAAAAATTTAGAGCCAGTGCTAATTAATGTAAGTTTTTCGATACAGAAATTTGTATGTGAGTGATAAAGACCTCTTTAGTAAAATTATTTTAAGTAATTGGGACTGTTAGCACAGAGGATCCTCTTATATTTTTAAAGTCAGTTTGTATTTATAATTTATTTAAGCAGTGAAGATGCCATTGGATTTACTACAGACTCTGATTGAAACTTGGTACTCTCAGGTTTCTCCACCCAGTGCATTAAATCAGAGAGCCCCAAAGGGTTTTGGTAGTCCAGTGTTTATAACATCCTTCTTTACCTGCTACTTGACCTCACTTCCTGGATTTCAGTCTGTCTAGTTATCGGCTAACAAAAGAACAGCTTTTGGTTCCTGCAGACGCTGGTGAAAAAAATAATCATGAGAAAGAAATCCACCTTATGCCTTCATTTTTGTCTGCAAATATAAACTCAGCCATCATAGAACTAACATATACAGAGGGAAGATACGAGCTTTTTCATGGGAAGAAATTACAGAGAAAATGAGCATCATTTCTCAAGGTTTTATTTTCCTGATCTACAAGTGATGCTGCTGTAATTCTAGCTGCAGTTTTTACCGATCATTCACCACTCAGCAGCTGGTAAAGAAGTAAGACTGCTTGGAAACCACCTGCAGGGCTGCAGAGATGAATTACATTTTCGGAAACAACACACTTCTGTACTCTCGCGCCAGTCGAGGAGGCAATACTAGCTCTAGCCATGGCTCGGTAGGCCCAAAGCAGAAACAATGGGCAAAAAAGGGCTCATCAGATGAACTGCAAGCTGAGCCAGAACCTTCACGCTGGCAGCAGATAGTTGCATTTTTCACTCGAAGACACAGCTTTATTGACTGCATCTCCGTAGCCACCAGCTCCACCCAGGTAACTTAACACTTGTTGAAATTATTTTCAGTGTATTTCAGTTCACATTTGTTTTGCAAAAGTGTATTTGTATAGATTTCTTATTAAAAAATAGCCATGCATAGAAACCCTGCATGCGCAGAAATGTAAGCCTTTAGTCCCTCTCTGCAGTCTTTAGCACAAAAGGAAAGCAAAAAAAATTTTTTTCTTTTGCTCTTATGTAATGCCAAACAAAATAGTCTCAAGATTTTATTGAATGATCTCTCTAAAAATATAAAGCTACTGATAGTAAATTAATAATGCTTATCTCCTTATTTTTAGAATCTATTAAATGATAATAGGTATGTTATCTGACCAAAGAAAACACCTGTTTGTTTAGCTTTTGTATGTAATTAGATAACCTAAGGGAGTTGATATAGTAAAAAAAAAAAGATTTGAAATATTTTTATTTTCAAATATTTTGAGAATGCATTAAATTGAATACTGTTGGCTGTTATTTATACTTATATATCTTAAAGTTATGATTTATTCAAGGAATTTAATGAATCCATTTCTATAAAATACATAATCTAGGATTAATTTCAAAGCAGTAAACTTGTGAAATTCCTGGTAATAGGATTATTTTTCAAATTTTCAATTAGCAGTTTAAAGAGATATATAGTTACCAAAAGTGTTACAAATTTAATATATATTTATATATAATTAATAACAGTTTAAATGAAATACCATTTTTGACATTGGGGGAGTATTCATATTTTAAAACATTTTTATAAATAATTCACCATTAGTAAAAATGAAAAAAAAATAAAACTAGTCTGAGAATGCTTTTTTACTTTGACATCTAAAATATTTAAATTAACAAAATACCTAAAGATATACTTGATCCTTTTTAAAATAATGTCATTTAAAGCCTTCCTTTAAATAATAATTAGAAGTAGCACAATAGTATAAACTGTAGCAGCTTCTTTATTGTTTTTGGTTCCTAGAATTTTCTTTAAGTAGTTTCAATTTTAAAATAATGTCAGATTTCTTAAGAAAGTCTAAATTTTTCTTACACCTATGAGGGAATGAAATTTGTCATTGATTTTGTTTGACAATGAGGTTAGTATAGTCAAAAGTTACTTATAGGCAGCAATTGATATTTTAAGTTGAATACTGTCCCAAGAATTTAACTTGATTTTTGTCTACAATTACATGTACGGAAAGAGACATAAAGACTAAAACTGGGCTTGCTACATTGTAGCATAATGCTAAATTATTTTTCCATCGTCAACTAAGGATAAATAAAACCTATATATTCACATATAAATGTCTAATTTATATAAACTCACTGTATGTATATATACAGATTATCATTGTGATTCATATTGTTCATATACTATTGAAAAGGTAAGCAAAGCAGTTCACAATTGAAAGTACTAAAACCTCAGAATTCCATTATCGTTTCTTAGAAGTTGGAGCAAAAACTTATTATATTGTAAAAACTAAAACAGAATTTTTATAGAAACTATTTGCTCCTAATATACATAGTTGATCCTATGAAAGTGCTTAAAATTTTTTTTCTTCCCTTTATATCATGATATAATGTGACTTATACTGGTAAGTCACTTCCTTTTTATTTAAGACTTATTTCTGTTACCATGTCTTTTTGTATTTGCTCTCTCTACATGCTGACTGGTATTAAGTCAAAGGTTTCAGCTTTCCTTTCTTCTGCTCTAGAGTACCATGTCATTTTTCGTTCTGTGTATTTTTTTAACTGATGAGATGCATACTCTCTATAGCCAAGTCATTGGAATTCATTTTATAGACTGAAATTATAATATGACTAAGAAAGAACATTAGACATATTTCTATCTTGGTTGGTGCTAGAGTACATTTTTGTGTTTCATCTACTGACTCAGAGTAATTTTGTTTTTTAACACTATAAGAATTTTGATTTTGTGAAAAGCAAAGTAGATCTTGAAATGTCACAATTTATTGAATAAATACTTTAGAAAATAGCAGCATGATAGTGATTTGCCCTAAGATTGATAAATAACAGTGATTATCAAGTCTCCTGTTTTTTGTCAAAATATAACATTTGATAACAAGGTCCAATTCTGTTTACCTGTTCTGCATGATACTTTCAGTAATTTGGAGAGTTGTTATTAAATCAAGTTTTATTAACTTGAAAATTATTACTCTGATTTAATAATTTCTCCAATATCCTTTGTATATGAGGAGGAAATATGCTTACTTTACAGATTCATTTATGTTGTTTATATTCATGTTCATAACTGGTTTAAGTACCATGTTTTATAATAAGCTAGTTGATAAGCTTATAATAAGCTAATTAAATGAAATCATTGTTTTTTAAATGATAATGAAGGAAACCACGTGGTTATAAACTTCCCTGTAAGATTAAGACCCTCATCTTCTAGGATAGGACTTAGAATATACATGGTTATCTGTGAATGTTTACGTAACCGATTAATTCTGTTTTAATCATCTGAAACCTTATTAATTCATAACCTACCAAATATGGCACATAATACAAAACCTCTATGTTTATTGGATATAGTCTTTTCCTTCACAAGTACCTTTACTTCTTTACAGTAGCCCATCTCTTCCATTCTCTTTTCTTTCCCCTTTTTTTTTTTTGGAGACTAGGTCTCGCTATTTTTGCTCATGGAACCGCAGGCTCTCATTGCCCAGCGGGACACAGACTCAAGCAATCCCCAGCCTCAGCTTCCCAGGTAGCTGGGATTACAGGCACGTGCCACCACGCCCAGCTATTTTTTTGGAACTAGGTCTTGCTACGGGCCCCAGGCGGACTCAAACCGTGATCCCTAGCCCCAGCTGCTTCATAGCCTGAAGCTTACAGGCACGAACCACCGTGCCCGGCCTTCCCTTCCATTCTTCATATTTCCTTCAAGTCACAGAAATTTCCTATGCACCTGATTTTTTCACCACATTAAGTTTCCACCCAGTGATGATAACCATACACTTTACAAACTGTCTCTTAATGGATTTTGTTTTTTTTTTTTTTGAGACTGCGGGCTTGTGTTGCCTGTGGTACCACAGACTCAAGCAAACCGCAGCCTCAGCTTCCCAGGTATATGGGATTACAGGCACGGGCCACCAGGTCCAGGTGTTTTTGGGGGGGCTAGGTCTCGTTATGTTGCCCCAGGCGGGTCTTGAACTGCGACTCCCCAGTCCCATCTGTGACTTCATAGGCTGTCACTTACAGGCACGCACCACCATGCCTGTCTGTCTCTAATTTTTGTCACTTGGTTGTGCCACAGAAGTTTTACATTGTCAATTCATTGGTTTTATTCTGTTTTAATGTTGAACTCAGATGAGCTACTTGTGAATTATTTTACTTTGGTATTAGGTTTTCTCTTTTGGGTTTAGTTAATTTATGTTCTCAATTTTGAGTAACTATTATTAATAGAGAAAAAGTGGCCTACACATTGTCAAGTCCTCCTCATTTCCTTGCTTCAACAATCCTTTTATTCTTGCTTTTGGTATCATTGATGCCACTCTTTCCTGTTTTATTTAGTGTACTCAGCCCTGTTCCAGTCTAAGGCCAATTGTTATATTAAGCGGGATTTTAAAGAGCTCCAGCACAAAACTTCTAGACTTTGCTAGTTGGTTAGTCCAGGGTAAAACATTTTATTTACTTGACAGTATTATTTATTAATGAAAACAATAGTCATATAAACTTTGAATAACTGTGAAGTGGAAGGTCACTCTATGAATTTGTGTTTAGCAACCATTCCTGCTTAAAAATCCCTAACAGGTATCATTGTAAATATTCAAATAGTACGCCCTCACTTCCCCCCCCAAACAATTTACTTGCCAGGTTAAACTAAAAACAACAAAGCTCCATTTCTAGATGTGACTAGAACAGACTAATGACTTGCCATAATTGAAGCAGAACAATAAAATTTTAGTGAGTGAATAGTAACCACATGAATAAAATAACCTGCTTTTACAAGAAAACCCTTGATCTAAATTAATATGAAGGAAAATATTCAGATAACCATGTGGAAAAATGTGTAGGCTAATTTGTATTTAAAAGAATACTATTTTCCTAAATAGGTGCATTCTGAGCTTATTATAAAAGATGTAATTTTTGACACTGTCTTAATAATATTGCCCCCAAAATTACCATAATAGTATCAGTCTCATTGAAATAATTGTATCATGATTTAATGTGTGTAGCATACTACGATCAGTTATCTGATAACTGTTATTTCATTATTACTTCATTTTTATATTACTTAACTGTGATAGTCTGGGCAAGTTCAAATACACATAATTAGGATTTACAGCACTTAGGACAGTTTAGTTCATTCAGTCCATTCAGTAGTGTTGACTGAATATGTTTACTCTTAGTGCAAGCTACATGTAGTTTTTTAAGAACCACAGATCTTAGCACTCTTAAATTGCAGAGTTTAAGGGAGAAGTCCCAAAGAGCATTTCAGAATCTTGGTGAGATGAGACTATCAGTTCCCTGACTTTGCCACCCTTCCCAGAGCTCCCTTCTGTAAACTGCTAAAGTAGTTACAATTAAATGCCTCCTTTTTTTTTTTTTTTTTTTTTTTTTTTTTTTTTTTTTTTTTTTTTTGAGAGTAGGTCTCACTATTTTTGCCTGTGGAACCGCAGGCTCTCGTTGCCCGGGATACCACAGACTCAAGCAAACCCCAGCCTCACTTCCCAAGTAGCTGGGATTATAGGCGCGCATCACCATGCCCAGCTATTTTTTTTGCAACTAGGTCTCGCTACGGGCTCCAGGCAGGACTCGAACCACAATCCCTAGCCCCAGCCCTTAAATGCCTACATTTAATTGATTATCCAGCAAGTTTCTCCAAGCATACTGTCAGGACTAATTTTATCCTCTATATTTCTTTTAATCTTAGTCATCACAAAAAGTCCAAACTGAAGTCTTGTCACTCATTTCTTTATCCTTATATGACTCTGGTATACCCCTAATTTGTTTAAAATTCCTGTTTCTAATCTCTCAAACTCGTTCACTCTGCCCTTTAGAACTCCCAGTTTATCATCAACAGAATCTTTATCCTGAACATTTTCTGTGATGATTAATCTCAACTTTTTTTTCCCCTCATAAAAAACCAGCATTCCCTGAGAATATTTTTTCTGCAGCCCTCATACAAAAGTTGGAATTTTCATCTGTCATATTCTTTGTACTATGGTACCAGTAAGTAGAGTTGATATCTCCTGTGCTCATTATTTATGGATGACTGTCTACTTATTTCTCAGAAATATAGATGACATTAGATAGTATATTCTACATCCCCTCCTTTTCTAGTCAACTGCTTGTCTTCTGACTATTCTCACAAAGATATAAATATTCACACCAAGACTTCTCCACGTTGGATCATCCCAGATCGACCCAACTTCTTATCTGTACATCTGACATCATGTCTAGTGATAGTTATGTGTTGTTTTGTTTTTGGAAGTGACACTGAGTATGAACCAGGGACCTCTTAATTTGTAGTCAAATGCTCTACCCCTGAGCTAAGCTCCTAATAGTTGTGTTTTGAAATGATAGATAAAATAAACTTTTCTTTACCTCTAAGGAATGGAATTTATTATATTCAGTGATATGTTGAGTTTAAATTAAGGTAAAATATATCTAGTAGGTAGATGACCCTCTTAAACTACTTTGGAATGCTGACACTTGTTGGAGGATAATTGCTAGGACAATGGGTAGAAATACTCTCCTTTCGCTATTGACTAACCAAGCAATCAAACTTAGGATAAAAGCTGACTTATACTGGGTGTGAGATGAAGACTGTTAGCAGAGCAAACTTCCTAATCATAAAGAAGTTTGTTAAGATTAACACCAAATTTTATTTGGAAATTGTTCTCTTTTTCACATGAAGAATGTTGTAGAAATTTTTATGAGGAACCTGTATGTACCTACTCAAAAATATGTTTAAGCAACGTAAGGTTCAGTAATTTGTACTTTAGGTTACTTTAGAAAAGCATAGAGATAAATTTTAAAAGTAATTATTTACAGTGGTTATATCAACTTTTAACAATACAAAATTGACCATACAATCCATCAGTTGCACAACATGGTACTAACCCAAATGAATTGAATTGATATTTATGGTACCTTTATTCATTATTGTCCAAACTTGGGAACAGCCAAGATATCTTTTAGTAGGTGAATGAATTAACAAAATTTGATACAGTCAAGCAATGAAATGTTACTTGGTGCTAAAAAGAAATGAAAAGACTTGATAGAACCTTAAATGCTTTTTACTAATTGAAAGAAACCACCTAACTGGAAAGTTCCATACTGTGTTTGCAATGATAGGACTGTTTGGAAAAAGCAAAACTATGGAGACAGTTTTGAAAAATGATTGCTTGCCAAGGTTAGGGAAGTGGGAATAGGTAGAACACATAGGATTTTTAGGGCAGTGAAATTATTCTTTGTGCTATTATCATGGTATGTATATGTTCTTATAAACTTGTTAAAATCCACAGCATTTACAATACTAAAAGTAAACCCTGTTCTAACTATGAACTTTGTATAATAATGTTTATCAATGTTAGTGCATCAGTTATATAAAAATACAATTCTGGTGGTAAATGATAATGAGGAGGCGCTATATATGCATGTGGGCAGAGATTTCATGGGATCACTGTTTTTTCCACTCAGCTTTGCTGTGAACCTAAAATAACTTTTAAAAATAGTCTATTTGAAAAAGTAAAATTGATACCCTAATGTAGATTAGGGTATAGTCTGAAGAACTAAATAAGTGAAATTTATAGTATAACCTCTTTATAAATAAGAAGTGTGATACATTCATCTTTGTAGCTTTATATAACATCTTGATTGTTAGGTGGCCCTTTTGCCAATGACATATAAGTAAACGGGAAGCAAATCTACAAGCTACAATTTATGTATTTTAATATACTCAAACAGATTTTAAAATTAACCTTTAAACTGTGTCAGTAACAGTGTTGAAAAATAACCCACATGCTCTTTGGGCCAGGTAAAAGATTCTGCCTGAGTGACATTTTTGCCCAAGCCGTGTTTGTTTTCATGATTGTACTACATTCCTCTTCTAACAACCATATTTCAGTGACCCATTCAGTAATGATTTGCTTAATATCAGGTAGTAAATCATAAGCTTCTTAAGAGCTGGTAGTACAAGATGTATATGTTCTTCTCTTATATCCTCAGAACCTACCATGGTGAATGTACTTGATAAATCTTTGTTGAGTGAAAAAGCACGTTATAAATTACAGAGTTTTGTAAATCTATGTGTGATTCAAAGCTCTGAGTAAAAAGTGAGGTCTATATATCCTTACACATATGAAGAACTTAAATTCTGTCTGAAGTTTGCTTAGTCTCATTTTTCTTACAGATCTTTTACTCTGCTAGTCTCTGTACTTTCTGGTACTTTTACTTAGATAGCTTTTTTCAGTCCTCCATATCTATATAAAAATTTGGAATTTTTATAAAGGTAAAAAATAGTTCTCCAGATCATGTGGAGAACAGTAGCCTACAGGTATTGCCTTATTTAGCAAATTTTAAACACCTGATGTGATAATTTTACATATCCAAATCAGTCAACAGAGACTGTACCTCTTTTGTACAACTATAAACCAACTACTATGACCTTTACATACCTTGGAATTTTAGAAGCCAGAATACAACTTCTGCCCCTGTATAAATTTATTCAAAACATTTTTCTCCCTCACCTCTTAACAAGAGGGGTGCCTATTCATTCTTTGATCTTTAGAAAAACTCAATTTGTTCCCATAACTCAAGTGTTTTCCATATTTATGAAATCTTAAGTTTAACTTTTGACTGAACCAATTCTGGAGTATGAAAAAGTTATGACAGAATGGGACCAGCCAATAACCTTACAAATTTATGTTGGTCCTGAGAAAAGTGCAGATTAGACTGAGATTTTAATCAAAACAGATCCCAATCTCATTTTTTTTGATATTTAACCCTGACTAATCTTGGCAGAGCCATTTAATACTCCTAAGGATTATAAATTTGGGGGAGGGGGGAGGAGATTGCTTTTAAAGTATTTTGAAAAACAGGAAAATAAAAAATGTGTATCAATACCACTCTTCAATGATTGAATTTTATCTCTTTTATTATTGTTGCTTGGGAGTTATTAGCGTTCCTGAAAGTATATTAGAGATTGCAGTCTGGCAGAATGCCTTTCCGGCCCACTTATTTTGTAGTTTTACATTGACTACCTTTAAGGCATTTCCACTAAGTATGACTGAATATTTCAGTTCAAGAAATAGTTACTTGAAAGCTTGTTATTTGCCAGGTAAAATACACAGAATCCCTACCCCCGTGAAGTTTGCCTTCTAATGCTGATATTCACAATGCTAAGAGAGTTTGGGTAACAAGTTCTTCTATTTTGGAGTGGAGAGAGTGGTGAAGAGAGTGCTGAAAAAATGAGGTCCAAGAGGTAAGGGCTTGGGAGGAGACAGCATATTTGAAATTTTGTAGGCTCTCATAAAGGTCTTGACCTTGCGTAGAAAGCGTCCAAGTCTAGAGAGATAGAGAAGCAATTTCCATGGAACTACACACACACACACACACACACACATACACACACACATACCCCACACACCCCACACACCCACCACCAAGTCTAGAGAGATAGAGAAACAATTTCCATGGAACTACACACACACACACACACACACACACACACACACACACACGTGATAGAAACTTTTTTTTCTTCAATCTTCAAAAGGTGGGCACTGTAGGAGCCTAAGATCATACTGCTTGAACCTTTACATACTTCTCCCTGGCAAAGGGTCAGGGGGATTGAGGTTGCTTACTAAATACAATAGGATTTTGGAGGTGGGGGAGGAAAAAAAAAACAAACCTAAAATCTTAACCATTTTAATCACTTTTCCTAAACCAAAGGCTAATAACAGTTTAGGATCTAAACTCTTTCAGATAGAAGAACAAAGTTTATTATATGGCCTTTTCATAGAAACACTTTAAAGAACTCTAGATAAAACTTCTATATCTATTTGTTATTTGCTTATTCTTTTCTCATTTCCATGTTTTTGGGGGAGGGGAGAGAAATGGCTTATTTTTATTATTGTAGATTAAGTTTTGCAATGAAAGTAAACAAACTTTAGTCAGTAAAAACTGGTTTTGGTATCTTGAAGTCATTTTGTTTTCTTTGTTGACCTCATAAACCTGTTTTTTCTTTTTTTTTTTAATCACCTAAAACTGGAGTCAGCTTATTGTGACTTATGGGTCATGTCCAAACTTTGACCTATTTTTGCATTGTTCTGTTGTGACACAACTATGCTTCTTTGTATTTTGCCTGTGACTACTTTCAAGCCACTACTGCAGAAGTGGGTAATTGCAACAAAAACTGTATAGTCCATGAAGTCTATTTATATTTATTATCTGCCCTTTTCAGAAAGACTTTGTTAACCTTTAACTTCTAAGGATTTGAGAAAGTATTTTCTTTCTTTCCTAGAATGTTACACACACACACACACATACACCCATGCATACACGCACACACATACATCTCTGCAGTAAAATATACTAGTAACAATGAAAACTCTTTGTGAACTATTTTTTAAAAGTGGTGTTGTATACTGTTTGAACATAATGTATTTGAAAGGATGATGGCCTGGGTTTAAATATATATTCTGCCATGCTGCTAGTTATGGTAGACAAATTACCTAAATTCTGTCTTTCCTTCACCAAAATAGGGATGAAATGTTAAGTATACCTAGCATCATCATTATCTTTTCATTACCACTCCTACTATGACCACTACCACCATCAGCATCTATTCCACAAAATATCCTGTCCTTTTAAGTGAGGTATATAGAGATATGGAGAAGCAACCTGATTTGCAGAATGATTTAAAAAAAAAATAGGTTTTAGTCAGAAGATATGTAAACCTACACAGGGTTGAGTCAGAAAAACAAACCACACAATTACGTTATCAGAGAGGGTAATATGAGGGTTGCTTAAAGAGGAATTGGGGAACTGAAAAGGAAAAATGGGAATATCAAGGTAAAACAGATGTAAATGTGTAGTAATGAGGGAATCACAGAACCTGAAACTGGAGATGGGCACCACAGGTTTTAAATATGAGCTGCCAGTGCAATTTACTTCCTAATACAGTTTATAAAGGAAGGAAATGAAAATCTTTTGAGCAAAAACACTTGATCTGTTGCTTGAATAACACAAAAGTGACTGCTTTGGTGGCGTTTTTATATTTTGAAACTTCTGAGGTTATCATGGTAGACCATCTTGAACATCATCTTGAGTAGTAATGGTTGCCCAAACACATTCTTTATTTTTGCAGTGTCTTCTATGTATATTACATGAAAGGGAGTGGAACAAAACACAGGTATTCCAATGTGCAATAATCCCTGAATCATTTTAGAGTGCTGATGAAATAATTCTCTTGGCAGTCATGTGTTTGCACCTATCCAACAAATAAGTGTTAAATACTTCTTCCATAATAGGTACTGTTCTAGGCCATAGACATAGCAACATGAATAAAACAAGAATACCTAGTCTAGTTTTTATTTATTACAGATTTTTGTTTGCATTATTGCCCAGGGTAGTCCCAATCCTACAGACTCAAGCAATCCCCAGCCTCAGTCTCCCAGGTAGCTGGGATTACAGGCGCCCACCACTGTGCCCAGCTGCTTTTTCAAGAACCAGGTCTTGCTATGTAGCTTCGGATAGTCTTAAACCTGGGAACTCAAGTGATCCCTGTCCTCTTGCCTCCCAGCGTTTGGATTATAGGTGCACACCACCACGCCTGGTTCTATTCTAGCTTTTATTAAAGTGGAAAAGGTAAGTGATAAGCACAGTTCATTAAGATAAGTAGTTTGCTGGAGAAAAAGTGAAAAGACAGGAAGAATTGTCTCTATTTGTGAGTGTGGTAGAGGCTAATAGGCTAACTGAGAAGGACTTAAGTGAACTGGAAGGTAATGTTTAAATAAATTCATGAAAGACATGGAATTGAGCCATTTGGGTATCTGGGGCGTGGGTATTTGAGGCAAGTGAAATCATAAGAAAGACTCTGAGGCAAGAACATGTTTAGAATACTTGGGAAACAGTAAGGGAGAGCAATATGACTCACATCTTCAGGAGAATAGTAGAAGAGGACTTCAGGAAGGTAGCGAGTAAATATATGATTTACCAGAAAGCATTAAGGGCTCATTTTAGCTTATCATGAAGTCCGTAGTTGTGGGTTTCTGTAGCGCAGTGATGAAATCAGATGAAAAAGCCTCATTACAGTTCTTAGTTATATAACTTTATCTTTAAATTCAAGTTTTGGGTCTCATTCTACTTTTAGATTTTAGTCGTTATTGGTTTATCTTACTAGATTTTAGTACAAATTGACCAGCTAAATGCTAATAGTACACCATCTTTTCATGGTAAATGAATGATAAATCTTAACTGAATTCTTACAAGCAGAAATAGGTTTATGAACTACATGATCCGTCTGTAAGCTATCAAAATTGTCCTCATATTTCTATATTATTATAGCTGGTCTCTACATCTAAACCACAGAGTCTAAAAAAAATGTGGGAAAAAGTGGGAGAGAGGTCTCAGTGACCTATGGTGGAGGATTATGGGTGTTTTGATAGTGGGTGGGTTGGTGTGTAACAAATAAGTGCAGAGATGTGAACCTGTTCCCCTAAATCACATACAGTGTTATAATTCAGTGCTACCTTCATTTTAGAAAACGTTATAAAATTTTTTAATAAGTTTTTTAAATTGTATCTTAACACCCTTAGTGATTTGTTTTAAAGCATATCTCATTTATTGATTAAGATAATTATAATGTGTATCATATAACTGGTTCACATAATATGTTTTGGTTTTTCCACTGTACCAGTTACAGTGAAGATGCTGTTTGCAGTCAGTGTGGCAAAGGGCATTTGAGTCACATTTTAAAAAAAGATGTAACCCATGAAAAACACCTTTATTCTGAAAGTTCTGGACCCTTTTTGAATACAGTGATTCCTTACTAGAGTGATAAATCTACTCTGCTATATTTCATCCTTCTGTAAATATTCAAAAGGTTTACTTTTACTGGTTTCTACCTCCCTCTTAGTTTCCTTGACATTTAATCAGAGAAAGATACCTCATTATAGCATAGTAGACCCTTAAACAAGAGAACATGGATTAAGAATATTAAGTACCCCATATAGACACAAAGTCCTTGTTGACCAACAGTGGTGTGAAGACAATTGGGCATTGATAACAGGATTTGCTAATTTGTAATCTGTATTTTCCCTATTATGGTATAAATTTATTTTGACCTTTTTGAATCTCTGTATATATTTAAACTCATTTTATCACCATTCTACAAGTAAGGGTAAAATATGTATTCAGATAGCCTTGCAAATCTATGCTTGAGCCAAACTATCATGAAAAAAGTTATTATTTGTAATATCCAATGTGGGTATTGGTTTAGTAGTCCTTTCTTACTTCATCAGTCACCAGATAAACCAAACCCACTTTTAAAATCAATCTTGATTCCACTGCACATACCCATTTTCATCATTTCCATCTTTTGAACCACTGACCTCCTTTCAGCTGGATTATTATAGGAACCTCTAAAAATAATTCCTGTGTCTCTGTATCAGGACTCAAACAAACATATTAAACCCACTTTAACTATTTTAAACAAAGGAACTTAAGAAAGATAGGTACACTCAGTATCCATTTTTTTCCATGTATTGAATGAATGAATGAATGAATGAATGAATGAATGAATGAATGAATGAATGAATGAATGAAAGTTAAAAATGGTGGTACACAGTTATAATTGTAGATGTATAATACCCTTTAATGCACAAAGCTTTGGGTCACTTTTATGAAAATCTGATACGTTTTAAAAGCTAACTTTGTAAGTTAAAATTTTTTAAATTTATTTTTGAGGTAAAATGGTTTACAGCATTGCACTTAATTTTTAATTTGAAGATTTTACTTAAATGTAAAATGGAAAGCTATGAAGAAAATAAAAACCTAAAATGAATAAGCTTATTTTCAAAAAATGTCAATTTGACACTGGTAGAAAGTACTTATAAAATATGTACAATCTAATTATCTTACAGGAATTTACAATTTTCTGCAGTGTTCTTTGAGACACAGTGTTAATAGTATAGCCTCTGTTGTCATGGAGACAAGTCTCTAAAGGCAGCCTCAGAGACTAATGATTCCATGGTGTTGCTATGGATAGAAACAACTGAGACTGTTGTTAGTCACATGGTAAGGACTGAAAAAACAAAACTCTTTGGAGCTGATCTTTTTGAGTGATACAAATGGAGAAGGAAAAGAAGTCACTATTCTAGTCACTTGTCTAATTAATGAAATATGTATATAAAATTTTTCAAACTTAAATGTTCACGCTAAATTTCTTATTTTCTGTAATAACCCAAAGATAGTGAATCCTTTTGTTTCCTTATATATGTTAGACTCTTAATTTTGGCATTTTCCATATCTCTATAGCTCCCCAGAGTTGTTTAATTTCAAAATCAGGCTCTCAATTCTGAGCTTAAAATATTCTCTTACCTCTGTTATGTTCTGTTATCAGATCTAATTGACATTTATGCTGTTTCTTATCAGTCAACCTTCATTTGGTTATCTGTTTCCTATTTAAGACTATTTTTGATTGAGATAGACTGAATGAATTATTTTGTTCTGCAATTGTGTTACTTGCATTAGTAACTTGCAGCTCTGAGGGAAGATTTCTATCAGCAATATTTAAGCCTTCAGGAAGAAGCAGGGGTATATATTCAGTTTCAAAGTAACTTCCTCAATGTCCTGTAAAAGGTGAGGCGGATTAATGTTATAAATTGTTTTGGGCTTTAAAAATAGTATTCATATCTTTATCTAAAGCAGATGAACTTTTGAAGAGGCTCAGGACCCCTAAGGCTACAGTGAGGTTGAAATTTAATATTAAAAAGGTTATGATTTATCATAAAGGGTTTTGAGGAACCACTCAAATGTCCAGTGGAGGAAACTTTTGTGTTTGACCTTACAAAAGACATACAGATGTAACTTTACCTTATTTTTATGTTAAAGTATATTATTAATAGTTTCTGAGGGGAGGGTGTGTGTATCTGAATTTGTTTGCTGCATTCAAACTTTAATCTAGTAGAATGAAATGGAAGGTTCATTCAGCAGTAGCAGAATTCTGATATCCACTGATGTCCCTAGAATGAATTATTACTACAATGATTACCAAATGATGATTTTGTAATTCCATCATTCTGTCTACATTTTTTAGTTGACATTCTATTCTCTTCTCTCTATTCACTCACCCTCCATAAAAACTTGTGTGCTGATCTCCTATTCCTTTTCCCTTTCTTCCCCACCCCCATTTTCCCTAATAACCAGTATATTTTTCAGAGTTTTAATAATTTTTTGCTGCTCTTTTTTAGTTTTCTTTTGGTTTTTATATTCCACAAATAAGAAAATCTATCTGGTATCTTTCTTTTCATGTTCTGAGTTATTTCACTTAGTATAATCACCCCAAAATTGATTGATTTTCTTCCCAAAATCATCTTTTTTATGGCTGAGTAGTATTCTCTTCCCAAAGGCATCTTTTCATCTTTTTTATAGCTGAGTAGTATTTCAGTGAGTATTCCATAATTTCTTCATCCAGTCATCTGTTACTGGACACATACATTGGCCCCATGACTTGCCTATTGTGAATAATGTTGTTAAGAACACAGGAGTGCATAAATGTTTTCGTGTTAGATATCTAGCAGTGGTACTGAAGGATCCTGTGGTATTTTCATTTTCATTTTTTTAACGAATCACCATGCCTTTACCATAAAGGAATTACACCAACAATATGCAAAGGTTCCCTTTTTTCTCCACACACTTGCCAGCTATCATTTGTTGTTTTCAGTCTTTTGATACAAACCGTTCTCACAGGGAAGAGGTTATATCTCATTGTGATTTTGATTTGTGTTTCCCTTTTAATAAGTGATACTGAATTTTTTTCATGTACTTTCAGCCATCCGTCTTTCGATTGGGTTGGTTTTTGTTCTTGTTGAGTTGTATGAGTTCTTTATGTTTTTTGGAAATTAACCGCTTAATCAGATATGTAATATGCAGATGTCTTTTGACATATAGGGTGCGTGTGTGTGTGTGTGTGTGTGTGTGTGTGTGTGTGTGTGTGTGTGTGTGTTGGTTTCTTTTGAGATACAAATGTCTTTCAATTTGATGTCCTGTTTTTCTTTTGTTTCCTTTACCATTGACCTTGCATTTCCAGATACATCTCTGAGGTTAATTCTAGTAGTATAACACCTATGTTTTCAATGTTTTGTGCTTTTAATATTTAATTCATTTTGAATTAATATCTTGTGGAATTAAGGATCTGTTTGTTTGTTTGTTTGTTTGGTTTTTTTGTATGCAGTCTACAAGTTTGCGAATGTATTTGTTAAAGACACTTTCCTATCTCCATTGTATGGCCCTGGCAGTGAGAATCCTTTAAGGTGATTTCTGTGTCTTTTGTTATGCCCTCATTATTCTTTGAGCTCTTCCTTGTTTTGGATGTTCTGGACTGAATAGGATGTTCTAGACTCATATTGTACTTCTTGAAGCCTAACATTGGAATCAGTCATTACTCCAAAGAACCTGTTTTGTTTTTTATTAGAGAATGCATATTTTGAAACAATCATTTTTAGGACTAGGTAGAAAATCTGTCTATATTGAAAACCATGTGTTCAATATAGCCTCTGGTTTTAATCTAAAGCAGTAAGTTTCATGCTTATTTTCTCTTTCCTTATTTGTACTCTTTGACATGTTCCCATTTTTCTACATAATATTTACTGGATCAGAATTACGTGTATATAAGCAGTCACCTAGCATTGTTAACCTCTCTAAATGGAAGCTCTCTTCACTTTGCTCAAGTTCTAACAATGAATCCCCATTAATTCCACTGAGACTCCCACATTTTTTAGCCAACTGCTGCTACTACTACATAGATGCTATCTTCATCATACTTGAATTCTAGCAAAACACGTCATCCCTCTAACACTACTCTGCGCATATGAACAACTTCCTTTTGTCCTACTTGGTCTTCAAAATGCTATGCCAGGCTACCCCAACCCCTCTGTTCCATACAAACAGGTACTTTCCTTACTACTTGACTTGAACTTTCCTGTTCAAGATTCTTACACTAAGGATATGACAATATGTGATCAGTTTTTTCTTCTAGAAAACCTAATTTTGTTGGTTTTCTCAATTATGTCAACAAACTATTTATAAATGATTTTATGCTATAAGATCCTGATGAGGGTTTATTTTCTTTATGTAGAACTAGTTTTCTTATCAACAATTCTTTTTTATAGAGACTAGGTCTCACTATGTTGCCCAGGGTTGTCTCAAACCCGCAGACTCAAGTGATCCCTAGCTTCAGCCTCCCAGATTGCTGGGATTACAAGCACATGCCACCACGCCCGGTTTATCAGCAATTCTTATAAAACTCTTTTTCTTAGGCTTTATCATAAATCAGGGAACTTAGGGTTTTTTTTAACATTTTGAAATGTAGTACAGGTATTCCACTAAAAATTAGTTAACACCAACTTAGAAGTAATTTAAAAGTTACTTATTTTAAGTACATATATTTCTATAGGAGCAGTGTATATATATAAATATAAATGGTGACTGGAGTCCTAAGCTACATCACAGAGACTTTGTTCATAATATTCCTTTTTTGTGGTAAAATATATGTATAACATAAACTTTGCCATTTTAGTCATCTTGAGTTTGTGAATCCCACTGTTCATTTCTAGTACTTTTTCATCGCCCAAAATGGGGAACTGGTTTACACTGGGAACATTAAAAAGAAATAAGGAAGCAGAATTCATTAACTTAAAACCCCTTTCTACATAAAATAAGAAGTAAGTCTAGGTAACAAGAGTCCAACAGTTCTTTTCCCAATACCTTCCAGCTTATTTCTCATAAACTGAACCTCAGTTGTAAAATGAAGGGTTGAACTTGATCCATAGCTGCTGCAACTCCAATAGTATAAAATGACTGAATTTGTTAGTATCTTTTCAAACAATCTGAATTGTCTTTTCAGTTTATTTTCTAGAAAATGGGATTATAAAAGATTGTAATTATTTTTTTCTTGTAATAAAAACAGTGCATCTCCCATCCCTCACTCTCCACTATATAGTATGATTTGTTACTGACAGTTGGAAAAGTAGAGTTTGAAATAAAGAGGCTGGGGTTAGAAAGCCAATTGTCTCCAGAGGATAATTTTGAACATTTATCTTCTTATTTTAAATGTTAAGTTTCATCTTTTTTTTTTAACTCAACCACATTATAAGCATGATTTGATATGATTTATAAACTAGTAATATAGGTGATTTTTAATTATTACAAAATGCTAACTCATACCATTATTAGCCCTTCCAACACTTTTGGATATTTAAGCATTCCACATTCCCCCAGTTATAAGCAGTTCTCTAGAGACTATGTTAAGCATATTAAAACATTTGCTTTTTGGACTATTCCCTTAGAATACATTTCAAGAACTGCTAATTTGAAGAGTTTAGACATGTTAAGGTGCTACATTGTTTTTTGTCAAGTTTGTATGAAGCTGTACATCAGCTGCAATGTGACAGAACCGCTTTAAATTCATTAAATTATTTTTAGTTTTTTACTGCAGTAGAAAACATCTATATGCACACTACATATATATACATATGTATCATGAAATTCACCATTTAATCATTTTTAAGTACGCAGCTCTGTGGCATTAATTCTATTCCCAGTGTTATCACAGACTTTTTCATTACCTTAGCTAAATTCAGGAACCACTAAGTAATAACTCTTATGTCCCCCTCTCCCTAGACCCTGGTAATTTCTAATCTGCTTTCTACCTATATGAATTTACCTATTCTAAGTATTTAATGTAAATGGAATCATACACTATTGCTTTGTTTCTGGTTAATTTCACCTAGCTTATTTTCAAGATTCACTGATATAAAAAGTTACAGAGTTAGTTTTTATTACTGAATAATGTTTGTTATATGTATATACGCCACATACTGTTTATCTGTTCATCTCTTTATGGACACTTGGGTTGCTTCTACCTTTTGACTGTTGTGAATAATGCATCATTGAACTTATCCCTGTTTTCAGTTATTTGAGTATAGGGGAGGAATTCTGTCTGGGTCAAATGATAATGTTCTAAGTAGTTTTTTTGAGAAACCTACGAGCTGTTTTCTGAGGCACACCCTTTTTATTACCACCAGCAGTATTTGAGGGTTCCAGTTTCTGCACATTCTCACCAACTTTTGTTGCTTTCTGGATTTGTTTCCCTTATCCCCCCCCCCTTTTTTTAATAACACCCTCCTAATAGTATGGTGATGCAACATTGTAACTTTGATATGCATTTCCCGAATGAGTAATGATGTTGAGTAGCTTTTCATTGGTCATTTGTGTATCTTCTTTAGAAAAACATCTATTCAAGTTTTAATGCTTATTTTGTAAAATCTAATTTTTTTTTTGGTTTAGCATTTGTTTATATACCTACACAGTTTCAGAATTACTTCATACCTAAACATGTGCACATGATTTACTTGCTTACAACCAAAGCTTCCATGCCACTATGTTATCCCATTGCCTTCTCCCTCCTCCAGACCTCTAACTCTACCTTCCATCTGACACCTCTGTATTTTTCACAAGTGTCTTTAATGGTTAATTTTTTTGTTTTGTTTTTGTTTAGTGTTTGTTTTCTTTGGTTATTTTTAATCACACAAATGAGTGAAACCATACAGTAATTGTCTTTCCCTTGCTTGCTGGCTTATTTCATGCATAACCACCTTAGGTTTCATCAATATTATTGCATGTTGATTCCTGTTTTTTAATTTTATTTTGTGGCTGAGTGTTAGGAGTTCTCTGTGTATTCTGGAATATTGGACCCTTATCTGTATGTGATTTGCAAAAATTTTCTTGCATTCTGTAGGTTGTCTTTTTGCTTTATTGCTAATATCCCTTGGTGAACAAAATGTTTTAGTTCTTACAAAATCCAGTTCATTTATTTTTGCCACTTAAGTGCTTTTGATGTCGTAATTAACAGTCCATTGCCAAATCCAAGGTCATGTAGATTTACATCCCTGTTTGTTCTAAGGGCTTTATGGTTTTAGTGCTTATATTTATGTTGTTAATTAATTTCAAGTTAGCATTGTCTTTGATGTGAAATTAGGATTAAGCTTTCTTTTGCATGTGGATATTCAGTTTTCCCAGTGTTGAAGAGTCTCCATGCATTTTTATTAATCTTGATTGACCTAGTTGATAGACAAAAAAGGGTGTCTTTGTCATTTTATTTTTTCCTATATTGGTAAGGAAAAGCATGGTTTCAGGTTTAGGAATTTATTTTCCCTGTTTTGATTTAGACCTTTTTTGTACACAGTGCCCTCTTACCTATTTAGTTTTAGTGTATACAGGTAGGATATATCGTTCACTTAGTAATATTTGCTAATTAATTCTACTTTTAGGCCTTACTACAAAACCTTTTCTCTTTTTAAAAAAGAGAGGTTACTCTTTTTGCTCCTTTTAAAAATGGTTGAATCGTCTGAGTAACTGTTTTAAAATATCAAAACTTCTTAAAATATGTCACTGGAATTATAACTTACTTTTTCTGTTTTCCAGAAAATGTCTGGCACATGATACATGTTAACTGAATGTTAGTTGAATTAATGACTTTTTAAGTAGTTTATTACTATTCCTCCCTCATGTTAGAGGTCTATAGCAAGATTATTTCAAAGGATATAGGTTCAATTTTGAAATCCTTTGACTCTTTTGTTTGTGGTTTAGTAAATTCCAGTAACTTATCTGAAAGTTGCCTAACGTTACTTTGATTCTTGGAATGATGGGAGGAAAGTAGCAGAATATATTCTGAATGCTAGGAAAATACTTTATAGTTCATGGAACAAATATCTTGTCTCCTAGAGTAGTATTATAAGGCATTACCTTTTATTTAAACATCTAAGGATGTCCCTTTTTTTTAACTACAGTCATTAAAAATATTGGTGGTATAATTATTTCTAAAATAGTTTCTGTAGGGCATTTTTGTCATTTAAGTAAAGTATTTTACCTACTTCTCAATTATTTGTGAAAACCATGTTTATCTTTATGGTAAAACTTTCTGTTGTGTGTTTCCCTTTTATTTTGGTATTCTGATTTTTTGTCGTTGATGATTTTTAGCCAACAGAAGCTGTACCTCCCTCTTCTCCCACTGTCCCTGTGATCCCTGTCCTGCCAGTCCCTGCTGAGAATACTGTCATCCTACCCACCATACCACAGGTTTTTGGTTTTGTTTTTTTTTTCTTTACAAATTTTCATTTGCTTTTAATGTTTCATGTATCCTTTTAAAACTGTTTAAACAATTTGTTTGTTTTGGTAATTCAATTTAAACATCATTTGCTATTTTAGGATAATTGCATATTTTGGAGTAAATTATGAAATAGGTTTAATATTTGCATTTTATTAGGTTGTCTATGAAATAGGAAAACATTCTGAACTTCATAATATTAAACCTCACTAGATTTGCTACCATGTATTTTGTACTTACAAGTCTAAATGGTTTTTGAATGTTTTATACTTTAGGGCATTTTTTTCCTAAATGAAATAACAACTACTGACCTATTGATCTTATAGTGGATGTATCATCTTATATTGTATTTTCTTTTATCTTCTTTAGAAATAAACATCTGTCATTTGGTTTGATAAGCTACTTCACATTTATTAAATGTAATCGTTTATGTAAATATAATTTCTATGTAAATATAAAACTTCTAAATTATTTTTTAATTGACATATAATAGTCAAAAAATGAAATGAAATCATAACCAAATGACAGAGAATCTGAATATTTTTAATTTCCAAAGCTTTTGTTGTTCCAAGGTGTGGCTAATTGAGACATTAACTGCTTTATCAGTAGTCATCCAAAGTCAAAGTAATGGTAGCATTGTTAAGTATAATGATTTTTAATATGAAAGATCCTAGTCTCACTTAAAGTGTAAATGTATTTACATATTTTTGCTATTATTCATCTGTAGCATTAAATCTAGTTAAAAATGATGTTTGCTTTATAAACAAAGTTTCAAAATAAGTCCCATTGAAGGAAAAATGTATATGAACTCTGAAAATAAAAATCAGTAAGAATATCATAAAAAAATAGGATAGGGGAAATAACACCAATCGATGTTGTTGTTTTACTACTCATATAATCTTTGACTCTTTATGAAAATCAATTAGAGTTTGTGCATAGTGAATTAAATATATAATTGTATGAATTAAATATATAATCCCAGATGAATATTTCTCTGTTTCACAGAAAAGAAAATGAATTTATAAAGAAATATAATTGTAATTAACCAACCTAAAATGATAGTAACATTGTAATGATGAAACATCTTTTCATGTATCTAGGATGTAGTTGTACAATATATTTTAAAGTAGGAGATTTAAAAGTTTATTTTACTCTTCATCCTTTGGTGTTAAAATAATTTTCTAGACTTCCTCATAATTTTGTAGTAGATTCTGTTCAAATGTATTCAGTAGGAAAATTGTTCTTTTCTGTTCAAATTCTCTGGTTTATTTACTCAAGTGTTCCTAACTTAACATCATACTAGGAAATTGTTGAGATAATTATATAGCCTTGTCATTATAAAGGTTGTAGAATCAAATTGATGTAATTTGGAATTCCAATCCTAGCACATATTGTGTAACACTAAGCAATTTATATAACCATGATGACAATGATAATAGTATTAGTTTGTGTTGTTTCATGATGATTAAAAGAATAATAATATACATTTATATATACATGTACATATATGATCTTGGCTATTCATATTATCACTGTTATCTCATGTATGTCTTTGAGAAAGTAAACCAAAAGTCTCTGTAGGGTAGTAGTTTATATTATGAGGAGCCAAGGGGTGTGCCTCATTTTTTACAAGAAGTGTATTTCTGATTAATATTTATATACAGTATAAAAATCATATGACCAGTTAAAATGTCTAGACAAGATTTTTTTCTTCTGATGATCTGTTGCTTTATATTTTAGATGCATCAGGATGTAATAGAAATGAAAGCGGAAGATACAAAATCTAGAATCCAAACCTACCACTTTTACTTAACCTCTCTGAATTTGTATGTATCCTGTCCTCTAGTAAATGGGACATATCTCCCTGACTAATCAAAAGGAGTTTGGGAATCAGGCAAAATAGATAGCTAGATAGCTAGGTGAGTTAATGTGTTGGGTGGTTGTTGTTTTGTTTTTTTGGAGGGGGTGGTTGTTGTTTTGTTTTTTGGTTTTTGTTCATTAGTTTTTTGGCTTTTTTGTTCTTTTATACTTCTCAGAATACTATAAAAGATGTCACTTAAATTTTATGAGTACCTATTAATTACTATGGAATTATCATGCCTATTATACAGAGTGTATTATACAGAATACAGAAAAAGATACACTGAACAGCATTTTCAAGTTACAGAAAGAGAATGAACATTATAGTGAGACCTGACTACTACTTCGAGGTCTCACCCCTTTTGGTTGTGCAATGGTAGGGAAAACTGCTCAGGTTCTCAACAACTCATTTCCCCTGAGTACATGTTAGATGAATACAGATAACTTGTTTTTTTCTAGTGGAGATATAATCATACAGTCTCTATGATGTTGACCTATTATATGTACAGGTTTATCTCTACCCTAGAGTAAACACTACTTTAACCTAGATGCTTTGCTTTAAATTAGATGTTTTAGTCCTCGGTTTCTACTAAGGCGCTACCTGCAATCACTGTATTATTGATAATGCTTTTTAGTTATTATTTTTTTTAATGTGTGGAAGTCTTTGTTCATAGTCAGATCAGTGCTTTGGAAAAAAATTTTCCATTCATTATTTTGTTTCTGTTCTAATCATGTAAATACTAAGATGAGTATAACATTTACCCTTTCCTCCAAGAGCCTGCTATTTATTTATGCAAAAGATAAGTTAATAAAACTCCCACATTGCAGTTTTAATAAAGGTCTGTCCAGTACAGAGTACCGTATTGCTCTGTACTCTTAGAGTTTCACAAAAATTTGAGTATTGGGTCTGGAAAATACTTTATCAGTATTAACTATTGCATAACTTAACATATTTTCATTTCTCAAGACTTAAGGTGGCAAAAACACACAACTTTGATCTACCTTTATCAGTTCCCCCAGTTGTTAATGTTTTATTAGCACATCTGCTTTATCATTTCTCTTCCCATATAATTGTGTATATTATTTTTTGTGACCCATTTAAGAGCTTCATACATCTTTTACCTTTAAATGCTATTATTTTATAATATTAACAGTTTTTTACTTAGAACAAAAGTATTTGTTAGTACACTGAAGTAAAGCAGAAGATCAACATGAGTTACCTAGTTGTCTAACCTTAATTTTAGTTTTTCAGTTTTCCCAATAGTGTCTTCATAGGAAAAACAGAAAGTTAGCTCTTTGGTCAATCTAAGACAACACTTGCAGTTAATTTTCATGACACTCAGTGCCCTTTAATCTGGAGTAGTACCAGCCTGCCATAATTTTATGAGTATGTGATTTCATAAGAGAAAGGCTTCTTATTTTGTGTTAATTCATTTGTGTTTAACGTAGTTTCATAATTAGATTAAGGTCAGTTTTTTCTTGTGGTAAAATACACCTAATAATAAATTTGCCACCTTAGCCCTTTTTAAGTGTGTAGTTCAGTAGTATTAAGTATAGAAATCATCCTGGACTATTTATTTATTTGTTTGTTTATTTATTTATTTTTTTTTGGAGACTAGGTCTCGCTATTTTTGCCCATGGTACCATGGACTCAAGCAATCCCCAGCCTCAGCTTCCCAGGTAGCTGGAATTACAGGCACATGCCACCACACCCAGCTATTTTTTGGGGGGGGACTAGGTCTCACTATGTTGCCCCGGGTAGGTCTTGAATTGAGATTCCCCCATCCCAGCCGCAACTCCATAGGCTATTGCTTACAGGCACACGCCACCATGCCCAGCTCCATCCTAAACTATTTTAAAACTGAAACTAAGTGATAACTCTCCATTTGTCCCTTCTCCCCAGGTCCTGGCACCCACCCTTCTGCTGTCTTTATGATTTTGACTATTCTAAGTACTTTATATAAGTAAAATCATAGTGGCAAAAGCTAAAAGCAAAAGCTAAAAGCAAAAGCTTGCATGATGTCCTCAAGATTAATTCTTGTTATACCATATGTGCACCTCAAGTTCTTTTCTTTTAAAGGCTAAATAACATTCATATATATATATATATATATATATATATATATAAAACTCGTTTAACTATTGGTGAGTAATGCTGCTATGAACATGAATGTATAAGTATCTCTTTGAGACCCTGCTTTCAGTTCTTTTGGGTGTATACCCCAAAATGAAATTAGTGAATCATATAGTTTTATTTTTAATTTTGAAGAGACTTACCATACTCTTCCATAGCAGCAGTAGGATTGTGTATTCCCACCAATAGTGCACAACAGTTCAAATTTCTTTACATCCTCACCAACACTTGGTATACAGACTCTCTGACTTATGATGGTTCAACTTAAAAGTTTTTCAACTTTACAGTAGTGCAAAAGCAATACACATTCAATAGAAATTATACTTTAACTTTGGAATTGGGTTAGCGATATACAGAACAATACTTTTATAACACTGGACAGGATCCACAGAATACAGCTTCCATGGAATCTTAAGAGTATAAACTACTGATACTCTACAGTGTACTGTGTTGCCAACCATTTTTGACTTGTATTTTCAAGGTAAGAGGAATTTTTGGGGACATAACCACGTTCTAAGTCAAGGAGAATATATATTCTGTTTTTGTGGTAGTAGCCATTTTGATTGGTGTAAGGAGCTATCTCATTGTACTTTTTGATTTACATTTCTCTTAGTGATGTTGAGCATCTTTTTGTGTACTTATTAACGTATATCTTATATGGAGAAATATTTATTGAAGTTCTTTACCCATTTTTGATAGGCTTTTCTTTTCATGAGACTTATGGGTTTTCTATATATTCTGACAATTAACTAGCGATGTATGATTTAGAAGTATTTTCTCTCGTTTTGGGTTGCCTTTTCACTTTTTATGAGTGGTGTCTTTTGATATATAAAATATTCAATTTTCAGGAAGTCCTAATTGTATTACTTTCATTTGTCTATTTTTACTTTGGGGTAATACATATTGAAAATTCCCAAATCGTGTTGTGAGAATTTTTTCTGTTCACTCAAGAAGTTTCTCGTTTTAGATTCTTTATTTAAATTATACATTCCTTTTGAAGTTAACTTTTATACGTTGTGTAAGGTTCATCTCCATTCTTTTACATGTAAATATTCAATTTTCTAGCACCAGTTGTAAAAAGATTGTCTTCTCCCCATTCAATGTCTTGTCATTCTTATTGAAAGTAATTTGTTACCATTTACTTTTGAATTTGTTTTCTGGTTGTTGATCTGTATGTATGTTTGATTACAACAACTTTGTGGTTAATTTTGAAATCAGGACATGTGAGTCCTGTAGCTTTGTTCTTTTCAGGATTATTTTGATATTTTCTGTTTTTGCCATCTCAGAATCTACCCTGTTTGTTTTTGTAAGAACGTTAACAGTGATAATGTAGTAGCATTTAGCTTTTAATGCAGGGTAGCATGTCTCAAATTAGCATCCAAGGTGTATTCTCTGGGGTTTGAGTCCTGCATTTCAGTAACATTTATTATTTAGTAGGGCAGAAAGACACTAACAGAATGAAATTTTGATAAATGCTAAGAAGGAAGAATAGCATATACAATATAAAAGCATTTTCTAAACTGGTTTTGGTCTGTTTTTAAATAACTGCAACTTAGAATACTTTAACATAATTTTTAAATGTAACATTGCCCTCTAAAGTTGTGTAAGGATATACTATATATGTTATAGTAGTATTTCCTATTTATGAGGCCCTTTATTCTGAAATAGAATATTTAAAAGTCAAATAAGCAAAAATATGTTTCTTAAGGCATGGTTTTGATACTTGAGTCAGATTCTTTAGCAGTCCTCCTCCCATTTTTGAAATATTCCAGCCCCTTTATTCACCCCTCATTGATCCCTACCCCCTTATCTATAAGTGAATTGTAAGTCTTCATTACTGCACAAATGGAAACATGTGGATATGCAGTTGACCTTTGAAAAACAGAGTTTATAGGTATGCAGTTGAAAGTGTGTTAATTTATGGTTGAGTCCACAAATGTGGACCCAAGGACAGAAAAAAATTTCACATTAAATGAACCCAGAGTTCAGACCCATATATTGTTCAGGATCAACTATATGTTACTAGTAAATAATAAGAAGTTAGAAGTTAGTTTCTATGGTTTGCAATGTATTTTCCTTTATATTACTTCAATGGATCCCAAAGAGTTCTTTCAGGGTAAAGTTAAGTATTGCAGTCTCTTTATAGAGAGAGAAAAATTATTTCTTAACACTTGTGATTTATATGTAGTTAAATGTCACTGATAGGGTCAAATAGAAAAAAATCTAAAACCAGGTTTTGAGATAAGTATTTCTTAAAGCAAAGTGCAAGTAAGGTTGTTAATTTTTTTTCCATTTGAAATCACTTACACATAAAAATAATTTTTACAGATACCTCTCAAGTAGTGTTGTTTGATTTCCTCTTAAGCAAATCTATTACTATGTTTCTATTTCTGCTGCCAATTGTTTTATAATCCCAAGGTCTTCAATCAACCAAATTTGCTACTGTTTCCTTTAGCTATTTGAATGTACTTTTTGTAGCATATTTTTAGATATCTCTACCTTCAAAAATAGCCTGTTTTTTGGCTTTGGTGCTAGTGTATTTTAAGAGTTCAGATTGTGCTGCCTGGTTCACATCCATTCCTGTCACTTCTAAATTGGAAAGCTATGGAATACTACTTTGGTCAGACACCATTTCTTTATTCTTTAGTAAGAATTTAGAAATACCAGGTTAATAGGTAATAGTATACTTTGAGACAAGTATTTTAATTTTCTAATGCTAACAAATTAATCTTCATCTTTATTTTAGGTGCCTGAGTCAGTCAAATCATGCCTCTTAAGTTTCATTTAACAAGCACCTTATTTTCAACTGTCTTTTATGCTGTTTTTTCAGATTGCTAGATTTTCTAATACCAACCTTAGTTTTTGATTAAAATTCTTTTTAATCATAATTGTTTCTGGTTCTTATCAAACTTTTGTTCCCTTTATTCTCATGAATTTCCTTCAGGTATGATCATTCACTTACGTTAATTTTAAAATCCATCTATAGATACATTTATTATACATATATTGGTGTCTGATCATGTTCTTTAAATCAGAATTATAGATTATTTTTACTAGTTGATATGAATATTCCTTATTCTAAATCGAACTTTAAAATTAAAATTATTATATGGTATATTAATGTCTAATCTACAGTGTTTTACCATTGTTTTAGTTATTAATCCCTTATAAAATGAATACTTGAGTTAATATATTTTTGCCTTATAATTTACCATGAAGAATTTCAAAAATACACAAATGTAGAGGGAACCACAGTGAATGCCCATGTATATCCATTGTCCAGCTACAATAATCAACTCATGTGCATGCTTGATCTGTAACCTCTCCTACTTATATCCTCTCTTTGTTGTTTCATTTTGAAGTAAATTTAACCCTTTATACATTTTGTTTGTATTTATTTCAATATCCAAATTTTTGTAAGACTAGAACAAAAGGTAACTTCTATGCAGTGATGATGAATTGGTGCTCTTGGTAGCTAGCATTGTAACAATTATGTAAAATAAGTTAGTTTTTAATAAAAAGCATCATTATCCAATCATTGTACTTGCTATAATTTTTTTGAAGAACATATCTTTTCTCATAACTTTAAATAGACTTTGTTTTTTCTTGCTTTTCTCTGTAATTGCTTAAGCAAAATTTGGTGAAGTACCATTAATTTTTTAATGAAGTAGAATATCAAATATCAATTTGAGGAATCTCAGATTTTTGAGAAATATTAATTTCCAATTTTTATAAAATGTCAAATATCTTCAAGTTTACTAGCTTTGCTTAAATAACTACCTTTACATAGTATTTTTTTATCTACTGAGTTTGGGTTTTATTGAATTGCTCAAAAGTAAACTATTATAGTCAAAAGTAGAACTGCAGTGCCATAGTTAATATCATGTTTATATTAAATAAAATATTGCCTACTCCATTTTTACTTGATAGATCTTCTAGCCAAAGTTCATGAAACTTTGTTATTCAAACACAGTTCACTGTGAGGGAGTTTTTTCTCCCTGGATGACTAAATCTTCCGACTAAATTTTCCCGAGGGAAAAAAGCTTATAATTTCTAAGCAAATCAGGAGGAACTTTTACTGAACAGTGTTTATAGATTATTTTTGAAAAAAACTGCTTTATTTCTTTGTAAATCTTAAAGATGTATTTATTTTACTGGATAGTACAGTTTATTTTGCAAAAGCAAATCAGCTTTTATCTCATTTTCTACTTGTTGGAAATGAGGCTTTAACATAAAAATGCATATAAAACTATAATTTGAAATAGCATGTCTTTCCTATGCTTCTAACATTTGTGAATATTAATAGTGCTGTCATTTTTCCCTATTATACTGACACATTTACAATTCTTTCTTTAAGGCAAACCCTCCTCCAGTACTGGTCAACACAGATAGCTTGGAAACACCAACTTATGTAAGTCCAGCTTTCTCCCCACACTTTAATCTGATTTCCTGTTCAATTTTTGATTGCAGATATAAAGATCAGAGCATTATTTTCTCATACATTATACTTAGGATGTACTGTCACTGAACTGTAGTTGTTTTTAGCCACTGATTTTAGTTCCTTTCTGTATATACCTAGTGGTAGATGTACTGATTCATGTGGTAATTCTTAGTGTTTAGGGTTTTTAGGAGCTATTTGACTGTTTTCCTTAGCAATTGTACCATTTTATATCCCTGCAAGCTTAGCTTTGTGTGATGGTTCCAGTTTCTCTATGCCCTCACCTATCTTGTTATTCCTTCTCAACAAAATTTTTTTTTCTACTGTTGTTATCCTAATACACATGAAGTGATATCTTATTGTAGCTTTGATTTGTATTTACTTAGTGATTAATGTTGAAACTCTTTTCCTGTGCTTATTAGCCATTTGTATTTCTTTGGGAAAATGTCTATTCAAATTCTTTGCTCATTTTTAATTTGATTATTTGTCTTTTATTGGTTACTAATAAGAGATCTTTATTCAATGTGCAAGTCCTTTACCACATGATTTGCAAAAATGTTCTTCCATTGTGTGGATTATTTTTTTAGTTTCTTGAAACATAACAGCCTGATTTACATATTTTTTTCTTTTGCCACTATGGTTTCAATATCAGAATAACCAACTGTTGCCTAATCCAAGATCACAAGGACATAGACTTATGCTTTCTTCTAATCATTTTGTATTTTCTCACATTTATCTTTGATCTATTTTAATTTTGTGAATTGTATGAGGTAAGGACTTTCTTTTTCGTATGGATATCCTTTTGTTGAAAAGACAGTTCTTTCTACATTGAATGATTTTGACACATTACCAAAAAATCAGTTAATGAAATGAAATGAAAAGGCTTTCCCCCTGTATTCTTAAGTCTCTTTTCACTAATCTACATATATATTCTTATACCACTGCCACATGGTATTGATTGCCTAACTTTGTAGTAATAGTTGAAATCAGAAAGTATAAGCCCTCCAAATTTTGAAATTTGTTTTGGCTACTCTTGGAGTCTGCATTTCTCATGAATTTCAGGGTTAGCGTATCAATTTCTACCCTCAACCAAAAGGCAGCTGGAATTTTGACAGGGATTAGATTTCATCTTTAGGTAAATTTGGGATGTTGCCAGCTTATCACTGTTATGTGTTCCAATATATGAGTACAAGCTAGCTTACTTTTTGTGCTTACATTTTTAATTTTATTCAAGAATGTTTTGTAATTTTCAGTATACGAGCTTTTTAATATTTAATAAATATTAGATTTATTCCTAATTTTTTAGTTGGGCTCATAGGCACATGTTCTTAATCCCAGACTTGTAAGGGAGACTGAGGCTAGGAATCACTTGAGTCCTTGGGTTCGAGACTCACCCCAGGCAACATAGCGAGACCTAGTCTCAAAAACATAGCTGGGCATGGTAGCGTGTGCCTGTAATCCCAGCTACCTGGGAGGCTGAGACTGGGGATCGCCTGAGTCTGCAGGATCCCAGATCCAATCCGTGAGCTGGACTAGACTACTAAGATCTGATCCCTTATCGGTACTACTCTGAGCAACATAGCCAGACCCAGTCTCAAAAAAATAAAAATAATTTTTTTTTCTTTTAGTGCTGCTATAAATGAAATTATTTCCTTCACTTTATGGATTTTCTACTTGACCGATATCAATAAAATGGAAATGCAATTGATTTTAAGTACTGCCTGTCCTGCAACCTTACTGGACAGTTTATTAGCCCTAATAATTTTATTTTGTGTAAATTCCTTTGACTTTTCTATAAAAGATCATGGCATTTGCAAAGGTAGTTTTCTTTGTTTCCAGTCAGCAAATCTCTTTTCAGAATTTTTTCTTGCCTAAATGTCCTGGCTGGAACTGCTATTAAAAATTGCAATGAGAAGAGTAAGCATTCTTGTTTTGTGATCTGTTGGCATTGGAGTTGACTCTTTCTCCATGTTTTTTGTTTTTTTTTTTTTTTTTGTTCTTTCCTTAAATAGTAAAAATGTAAAAGACATGCAAAATTAAAGACTAAATTCTAAAGTTCCAGGAATGTGATGAAAATTAAGCAATTTGTTGAGACAGTTTCCATCTGTTTATCTGTTTTTATTTTCCTTAAGACAAAGAGTGAACAGTGTAGGTTAGGAAAATCCATTCAATTTGACTTTGGTGGTTTTCTTATACACTAGAAGCTTCAGTTTTTTTAAATATGTAGTATAATTGATAATTATAGTATTCTAAAATCAGCCTAAGCGACAATTCACTATTTAAGAAAAAAAGAAATAAATTCTTTTGGGGTTAATACTTTATATTTAGCTATGTTAATTTTTCATTAGGAAGAACATTTTCTTCTAGTACATTTTTTATTTTTAGATTCTTAACTTGTGATGGTATAGACTTTGAGGTTTTTAATTGCTTGAGATTGTGCATCAATATGAACCATGAGTCATATGAATGTTGATAGATAAAATTCTGAATTTCATTATTATGTTACTGTGTAGTTAAAAAAGATGTTACTAAATTGAACCTAAACAACAGGGAATTAATAAATTATTCTTCTATTTGTCTTCTTTTGAATATATCTTACATTTTATATAGTAGGATTTATCTGCCCTGTTTGGATAATGTGGGCAGACTGAGAGATTAAAATCTGTACCAAAAAGGACTGAGAATATCTTTGTATAATTTTTCTTTGTTTTCTGTCATATATGTATCCATAATTAAAGTGAATTGTATTCTTTTAAAAGCTTATAGTACTTAAAATTTAAGCAGTAATTGCTATTCTAGTATACTATAAACAACCAATTAGAAATAGTATATCCAAAAAAAAAATAAAGTAGCAGTCAGTTTGACAGGATATATAGAATTTATGTAAGTAAACAACAGAACTTTACTGGCAGCATAAAAGAATACTTGAGTAAGTAAAGAGATCTTGTTTAAAGAAAATATTGAAACCATCGTTTTTGCTGGATTAATTTATAAAATTGATTTAGTCATTAACTCGAAAAAGAGAAAGAGTATATTTAGGGAGGGAATATGATGAAGGAAGAAAGGAAAAGATGGGAGTAGAGAGTAAAAAAGAGAAATGTTCTGGTGGGATGGAGCTGCACTTAATAATTGATATCTATAGCTCTATTATCCAGTGCAATAGTCATGAGCCATATGTTGGCATTTAAATTTAAAGATTAAAACTTACAATTTTGATTCTTTATTACAATAGCCACATACCAAGTTTGAATAGCTATACATGGGTAATAATTCCTCCTATATTGAACAAGATAGATTATAAACAAAGTTTTGTTGAACATTGATTATAGAAAGTAATAATAGCCAAGTAAAACTTAAAATGAAGGTAAATATAGGCGTTTTCCTTAGTAAATAATAAAACATAAAAGCAGCATATTTGTATTTCAGAAACAAATAGATCAGTGGAATATAATTTACTATACATGTTTTATAACTGGATATTTTTCCTCCTGGTTAGCTTTCTTATACATCACTTGCTCTTAATTATGGATTTGTAGGTTTTTTCCCTCAGTGTTTTTATTTATTTTATTTATTTATATTGAAGTTACCATCTGTTGTTAAAGTTCTTCGGAAATCTTGCCTCCTATCCAGGTGATTGCCATAACTTCTTTAGCAGTTTACTTTTCTCTAATTACTCATCTTTGCTTTTTCTGTATAAATTGTACTTTCTGTTTTTGAAAAAAAACAGATTTTTGTTAAAAATCCTTGATGCTCAGAAAGTTAAGAACTATGTATTTCTCATTCCCTAAGAAAAGATTCAATATTTTATATGATCAGGATGTAATCTACTTCTAGTTTTTGCTCTATTACCCCATTTTGTTGATGGGACTAAATTCAAAACCCAGAAGATACTGATCATAACAGTTACAAGAAGGTAGTCTAAATATTTTTTGCATTTTTAAAGAGGAAAATATACCAGATATCTTATCAGTAATATATTCATTTTGTCCAAAGATTTTATCTTCCCTAACTTCCCTCACCCTGTCCTATTAATTGATAGTTCTAAATCCATTAGCTAAAGCATTTCTTTGCTGTTGGAAGCCACATTTTGTGGCTTAGAAAAGTAAGCAAACCAACCATTTTGTAGTTTTGCTAAAAACTGTAATTGCTTTTGAAAATATTGTAACCACTGTTTTATTTTTCACTTGATGTGGTACTTAAAGAGTAATTTATGGTTTTGATAATAATGCATTCTTGGCATTTAGAAGTTCAGATCATATGTTACAGAATGTTATAGAATGGTCTGTAAATAAAGTTATTTCAGTTTAAAGTCATTTGGGAAGTTTATGGCTTTCTCACTTTTAACTTCTTTTAAATCACACTGCTACCTGGACCTCACCAGATAACAAGAGCTGGCATTAAGTGCCTAGCACATTTTTTAAAACCCACCTTTTGAGAAGCTTTAATGGTTAACATCTCAGCTTTCCTAAAACCGAACTCAGGTCACAATATAGAAATGTTATATATTAGCACTAGGAAGACCATATGAATGCACTCGGAAATTTCAAACTGTTTAGAAATAAACAGTTGAACAAAAATAAAAATAGAACGTAATGAAGCAATTACGAGATAAAAAGCCAAATCTCATAAAAACAGAATAATAAACATAAGTAAATTGGGCTTTCTACTGAAGAAGCTTAAAGAAAATCCAAATAAGGGGCCTGTAAGCGTCAGCCCATGAAGCGACCGGGCCTAAGGATTGCGGTTTGAGTCCCGCCTGGGGCCTGCAGCGAGACCTAGTTCCAAAAAAATAGCTGGGTGTGGTGGCGCATGCCTGTAATCCCAGCTACCTGGGAAACTGAGGCTGGGGATTGCTTGAGTCTGTGGTACCCCGGGCAACAAGAGCCTGCGGTTCCACGGGCAAAAATAGCGAGACCTAGTCTCAAAAAAAAGAAAAAAAAAATCCAAATAAAGAATTGCTAAAAATAAAAGTAGAAAAGAAATAGCGTAGAATATATTAGGTTAATCAATAATGTTATAAGTACTTTGATAAAGACTGATAGACTTAGCCAAGTCTAAGCAAGAGAAAATAAAGATGATACAAAAATTTTAAAATAATAACAATGACATAGCTGTAGACTTTATTTTTACTGGTAAAAAAATACTTCCAATTAAGTGAACAGGATATGTATAACCCTTCTGAATTCTAAATGCATCTGAATTCTAATTGCTTGTTTGTATTCATTTATAAAATATAATCTCAAAAGGTAGAAAATTTCTTTAGGTGAGAGGGAAAACAAAGTGTCAGTTGGGTTTCAATTAATTGGAACCATAAGAATTATCTAGTAGTAATAAGTATCAAATCCTCTCAGTAAACTCCCACATCCCTGAATTTGACTGAATAAAGGTTGCTTTTTTATATTGTGGCAAAATGGCTTTCATAAATTTCATTATGCTGTTTTTTTATTATTCTGTCAATGCACAACAAATCACCTAGAAATTTAGTAGTTTAAACAGCAAAAAATCATTGTTTCCTTTTATTTTTATGGGTTAACTGGATGGTTCTTTTTTATTCATATGGTGTTAGCACTCAGGGCACTCAGAAAAGATAAAAGATCTAAAAGAGCTTCAGTTTGCAGTTAGTGTTGACTGCTGTTTGGGAGTGCAGCAGAGTCCTTGATTTACCTTCATTTGAATCTTCTAATAGGCTGTTTGAGCTTCCTTATATTATAGCTGCTGGGTTCTTCAGAGCGTCTTCTAAAGATAAAGGCATGCACTACAAAGCATCATGTTATGTACCTTCGGAAGTCACACACCATCATTTGTGCCACATGCTTTTGATCAGACGTCAAAAGCCTCCCTAGCTTCGAAGCGAAGGGAAATCAATGACATTTCTTGATGGTAAAATGGCTTAGGCATATTGCAAAGGGGAATATAGGATAGGAAATAGAAAGCATATGAAGAAATGAAATTTAATCATAATCACTGTTTGACTTAGATTGAGTATTTTGCCCAATCTTGTGTTACCAGAAATTATAAAGCAGTGATTTAAATCCAAGTTAATTTGATTCCAGGGACTATTTAACCTTCACCAATGACTCGGACTTCTGTATTTAATCCAGGAGGAAATAGGGAATAAGTTAAAAGGAATGGGAGAAGATGCTTTGTCTGTAATGTGTGAGCAAGAATTTGAATGAATCAATTTTGAGTCAGATTTGAACATATATATGTAAGTGAAATTTCCAACAAAAGAAAGCACTAGTACCATACAGGATCTATAAAGGAACTTTCCAGGCAGAAATTTGAAGAATCCGTAAAGGAAAGAGCAAGTCAGTCAGATTTAGTGATTTTTGAGGCTCATGAAGAGGTTAAATTTGTTGCATATTCGGAATGAAGTTGAATAATAGATTGAACTAGCTTATGTAGAACCTGGCATGAGTTTCTGAGAGTTTTGGAGAAATGTATTAGACAAGGATTTCAAAAGGATCTATCTATGTTAACAGTGGAATAACTTGGGCAGTAGAGCATAGTCTTAAGATATTGGGTAGAATGCATTGGCAGCAGCTTAAAGAAGATTAACGAAGGATTGATCCAGGATATCGATAAGAGAATGAAGAGGTACTCTTTTCCAAAAAGTTGAGGAATTCAAATCAAGTCTGTTGATTAAATGTGTGGATAAGGTAGAGAAAAGAATCAGACTTCAGTAATATTGAAAGCTGAACACATTTGTATTTGAAAGTCATAATGTTGTAAATGTCAGCTCATTAATTACATTTATATTCTTAAGATTCCTTGAATATCTGCCTAGAATTATTAAAGATAAAGGGTTTTTTTGTTTGTTTGTTTTGCTGTTATACTGAAGAGGTTTTCGATAATCATACAAAAATTGTCTTGGTATTTCACACTCTAAATTTCTATGTTTCTTCCCCTCCACCCACCCCTATAGGTTAATGGCACTGATGCAGATTACGAATATGAAGAGATCACACTTGAGAGGGTAAAAACTATTAATTATCTTAAGATTTTTATGGATAAATCTGTTGCTTTAAAGAACTTTTTAATTATGTTGCTCATTCATACAGAATTCCAAAGCAGGAACGCTTTCAAAAACAAAACCAAGTGATGTTAATTTCTTTTATAAGTTGTTTATATGATAATTACATATCATAAAATTTTCATATTTTCAGAATATGTAGCTTTTTTTAATAATCTTTGTAGCATAAGATTTTATTTTAAAATAGTATTAGATTTCCAAAATGTGTAACAAAGAGTCCCCATTTACCCTGGACTTAGTTTTGACTATTAAAGTCTTACATTACATTACTAGGATGTAATGAATGAAAGCATTATTATTTCAACTAATGAATAGTACTGTTATATTATTATTAACTAAAATATAATACTTGAATTTCCTTAGTTTTGTTTTCCTCTTCCAAGATACCAATGATTTAGTTACCATGTCTCCTTAGGTTTTTTTTATAGTATGATAACTTCTCAGTTTTTCTTGGTTTTTAATTTTTTAATTTATTTTCCATATAATATTTATTTAAAATAAGTATTTAGCACCCTTGTAACATGATCAGCAAAAAAATAACCATAGATCTAATGAATAAGAACCTGTCAAAAAGTTACTGTCATGCACTCCACCCTCAGAAAATAAAGATAAAATTCATATTTATAAATTTTCTTGGCATATTTTCTCATTAAGAATATCCATGTTCGGTTGATAATGTATTTTAGTAGTGTCACATGTCTGATTCGCTTTTTGGAAAATAAAATGTTTCACACAAGTGAAATTCCTAAGAAACTGAATGTCTGTATTTAAGACTAAAAATCCTAGATATTAGATTTATTTGTTTGAAGCCAATTAGTTTCTGAGTGAAAACAAATCTAAAAGAATCTTTTTTTTTTTTTTTTTTTTTTTTGGAGACTAGGTCTTGCTATTTTTGCCCGTGGAACCACAGGCTCTCGTTGCCTGGCGTACCACAGATTCAAGCAATCCCCAGCCTCAGCTTCCCAGGTAGCTGGGATTACAGGCGCGCACCACCACGCCCAGCTATTTTTTTTTGGAACTAGGTCTCGCTACGGGCCCCAGACGGGACTC
The DNA here is from genome assembly GCA_004024945.1 of Uropsilus gracilis. NCBI lineage: Eukaryota > Metazoa > Chordata > Mammalia > Eulipotyphla > Talpidae > Uropsilus > Uropsilus gracilis. Next base: position 52,134 of record PVHY01004450.1, read on the forward strand.
GAACCACAATCCCAAGCCCCGGCCACTTCATAGGCTGAAGCTTACAAGCACGAGCCACCATGCCCGGCCAGAATCTTTGATATTTGTAATAGATATTTATTGCATACTACCTGAATTTGTCATCAACAAGGTGGATGACTGACTTTCAAAAAATCGTAGAGACACCTCTGCATGTGACTAATCCAAGGACAAATTGGACATAGTTTTAAGTTAAAAATCATAGACCAGACTTCATGTGTATTCTTCATTCTCATCTGCTCAACAGTATTGTCTCAATTTTTCATAAAGAAGAGAGTTTTCTTAGCTCATGCAGTCCCTGGGGTTGGTAACTTGCCCTGCCACTACCCTCCCAACCCCAAGTCCCAGGCCCAGATGGGGATGTTGGCAGACCAAAGCACACAACAAGTATCCCACCTAAGGGCAGCACTCCCCATGGCCCACAAGCTGCAGAAGCCTAAGCAGGCAGCACCTTGGATGTCTTCCAGTCAGTCACCTCATAATTTCAGATGCCTTTTGAAGTGCGAAGCTTAGAGACAAACAGGCTCAGCTGAACTTTCCTGAGAGTCTTCTCTATGCAGGAGACGTCAAGTAGTGCCTCCTTCGTCTCTAGCCCACTGCTAAATGGGGAGGTGTCTGTGGGAAATAAGAGTGGTGTTTGAGCATCCTCACAAATCTATCAGAAAGTGGGAGCACCCTCTGATCTTCAGCCTGAGAGAAAATGTATTTCAGGCACAGCTATGTCCCTGGACTTTGACTTATGCCTCATGAGTGAGGGTTTCACTAGATCTGGAGTGAGCCTCTTCCTGTGGAGCACCCACAAGAGAACCCTATGGACCTAGTCACCAACGTCTTATCTCTGAGCCTGTATCCTTCCTCTCTTCCTGAGATCTCGGCAGAGTTGAGTAGATGTGTTGTCTTAGAATCTATCCCCTGAAAGATGTGAATATTTGAGTCGTGCCGCAGCCCTGGGAAAGGCAAATAAGACCTGTGTCCACAGAAACAACAGGAGAAGAGTATGTGCCAGGAAGGACACAGGAGAAACTTAACTTTGGTTAACTTGTAGAGTGTATGTGGTCACTTGGGGACACCAACTATCTTTTGATCTGTATATTTGTATATCATATCCAATAGGTGCCACCTTTTTTAATGTTTGGCAAAACAAAAATGAGTAAATAAAAATTATTATGGGAACAAAAGAGTGTTTTCTTCATATCTCTTAATTCAGAATCTTCATATTCCCCACACACCTTTATAGATTGTGTCCCCATATTAGTGAAATTTCTAGGTCCTATCAGTAAAAATAACTTACGTCAATGTTCTCCCCCCCCCCCCATCTCCAGGGAAATTCAGGGCTTGGTTTCAGCATTGCAGGAGGTACAGACAACCCACACATTGGAGATGATTCAAGTATATTCATCACCAAAATTATTGCAGGAGGAGCGGCTGCCCAAGATGGAAGATTACGGTATGTTTTACATTTTATGTTGTGATACAGAATCCATTTTTCTTGTATCAAACTGAATAAGGCATTAATGTAAATAAGAAACACTATCACAGTAACTAAAATAAGGCAGATTCTCCTATAATATTAATGAGTCCGTGTGCAATAAGTATTGTTTTCCTGTTTTCATTTAGGAATTCAGTTTGCATCTTAACTATTACAACATTTTGATTAGAAAATTTGATGGTTTAAAAGAGAAAATTTATAGAAATCCTAGATTTTCTTTTATATTTTTAAATACAGTAACTAAATATTTTCCACTTATTTATTTTCCTGGTGAGAAAAAATGTTTTTAAGAACTTATTTTAGCCATAGGGGATCATAAATATTTGATTTGTATCCCATACCACAAAGAGTAAAGTTTATGTAAACTTTAAGTTAATGTATTTTCTTAATTAAATAAATAAAACTAACCTTGATCTCTTAATTACCTTAGTGGTTCATTTCAGAAGCTATCTATAGTGTACTGTTGTTTCCTTAGGTCATAGATATTAGTACTTTTTCCATTCCCTTCTTTGTTGTTTCATATATATGCTGATAGTCTAAAATTTTACAACTGGGAATTAATTTTTCTGTTTCTTCTTATTGAGGTAACATTTGTTTACATTACAGTATAGGTTTCAGGTTAGTTTCTCTCCTCAGCTACTATAAAGATATCACCCCGCACCTCACAACCAAAAATATAGTCACCATCTACCATCAGTCAACTCTATCTTCCTGTTCTCTTTAACCTTTCCCCTCTAGTAACTACCATTCTATTGTCATAATTATTCTTGTTTTGTTTGCTCAACTTTTTCTTTATATTGCACAAATAATGAGTGAAATCATATGGTACTTTTCCTTCTGACTTATTATTCTTAGCATACTTCCCTTACAGTCCATCTCCATTGTCATAAGTGGCAAGATTTCATAGTTTTTCACATCTGAGGAATTTATATGTATAGTAATTTCTGTATATATACATATATATATATAAAATAAATGTATACACACACCCAAAGTGTCAGAAACTTTGGTTATTGTCTTATCTTGGCTATGGTGAGTAGTACCGCAGTGAACATTAGAGTATATATATCATTTCAATAGTGTTTCCATATTCTTCAGGTAAATACCCAGAAGTAAAATTACTGATCGTTCTTTATTCAGTTTTTTGAGAAACCTCTATACTATTTTCCATGACTGCACCAATTTACATTTCCTTCAACAGTACAAAAGTATTCTTTTATCTCCTCATCCTTGCCAGCACTTACTATGTCTTGACTTCTCTATAAATCTAACTGGTATCAAGTGGTATCTTGTGGTTTTGATTTGTATTTCATTAATGATAAAGTGATGTAGAACATCTTTTTATTTCTGTTCACCATATACATGGTAAAATGCCTATTTAGATACTCTGCCCATTTTTAATAGGTTTATCTGTTTTTTGGTATTGAGTTGTATGAGTTTTCATATCTTTTGGATCTTAAATCCTTATCTATAAATGGTTTGCAAGTATCTTCTCCCATTCTGTAGGCTTTCTCTTCCTTTTTAATGATGATTTCTTTCAATGTGGAGGAGTTTTATCCTCTGATGTTAGGTTTGTCTGAATTTTGTTTTCCATGCTGTTGGCTTTATATCCATTAAAAAACCAATGTCAGAACCATTTATTGAAGAGACTTTCCTTTCTCCATTGTATATTCATGCAGTTAGCTGTTCTATATGTGTGTGTTTTGTTTCGGGGTTCTTGTTTCTGTTCCATTGATTTTGTGCCTGGTTGTATTTTGGTTTGCCCCACCACCACCACCATACTGTTTCCATTACTGTGACTTTGTTGTGTAGTTTGAAACCATAGCACACCCCCCCTTTTTACCCCCCACCCCCAGCCAGGATTACTATTCCTATTTGAGGTATTTTCTAATTCCATACAAATTACAGGTTTTTTTATTCTATATCTGTGAAGACTGTCATGAAGATTTTAATAGGGGTTATATTCAATCTGTATATTGATTTAGGTAAAAATGGCCATTTGACAGTATTGATTCTTGATTCATGAACATAGAAAATTTTTCCATTACTTTGTGTCATCTTTGAATTTTTTCAATAGCATCTTTCAGATTTTAGTATACAGGTCTTCACCTTTCATTTAATTTATATGAGTATTTAATTATTTTTGCTATGATCTTGGTATTGTCTTTCTCTTTCAACTAGTTCATTTTTTTTTTCATGTAAAAATGCAAAAAACTTTATATGTTGGTTTCGGAGGCCTAAGCTTCACTGCACAATTTATTTTTTCCAACAGCTTTTTGGTGGCATAATTAATGTTTTCTATAAGTACTATCATGGCATTCAGGCTTGGAAGGTTGGTGATCTAAAGAATATATACATTTCCTGTAGGTTGTTCAATTTTTTGACAGATACATGCTCACAGTTGTCTCTTAGGATCATTTGTATTTCTTTGGCAACTGCTCTAGCATCTCTTTCATTTCTAATTTTAGTTGAGTCTTTTCATCTTAAAGAATCTAGTCAGAGGTTTATTAAGTTTGATTTTTTTTTTAAAGCACATCTCTTTTGTTTATTGATCTTTTCTGTTTGTTTTTCTATTTTATTTTTGGCTCCAATTTTTCTGATTTTCTTCCTTCTACTGATTTTGAGTTTCATTTTTTCTTTTTCTAACTCATTTATGTTAGACTGCTTGAGATTTTTCTATGACTTCATTTTTAAAATCTGTATCTGGGTGGGTAAAGGCAATTAATTATTTTTTGATAAATTAATAAGCTAGTCTTAGTTCTGCCACTTACTGTTTCTCTAACCTTAAATTATTCAGTTTGACCTTCCAATTTTCTTATCTTTGTATCACAGCTTTGTCATTGCCTGGGTTGGGGTTGTAACCTTGAGAAATATTTTAAACTCTTTGTTACCTCAGTTTTGTCTTTTATAAAATAGCAATATAAGTGTGTCTACCTTACATGTTATTGTAAGTGTTAAAAGACTAAAAGAAGTATGTAGCATGTTAGTGCTAAGTAAATACTTGCTATATTTGTGAAGTATCTTAATATCTTTGCATAAGAATCATATAAACAAGTTCAGCTGTCATTCTTAGTTTTGTGTATTCTGTTATTTATAGTATTTCTTTAGCTAGCCTTGGAAAGTATGTATTTGACATTGGAATTTAACATATTTTCTTTAACTGTATTATCATTAGTAAATTATTCTCTTTACCTTAGATGTGAAAATGACAAGAAAATTTTGGCAAAGTAAAACATTGGTATATAAATTTAATATTTAATTTTCTTGATTTTTTTCCCCCCTCAGGGTCAATGACTGTATATTGCGAGTAAACGAAGTAGATGTTCATGATGTAACACATAGCAAAGCAGTTGAAGCATTGAAAGAAGCGGGTTCTATAGTACACTTGTATGTAAAAAGACGGAAACCAGTGTCAGAAAAAATAATGGAAATAAAACTCATTAAAGGTCCTAAAGGTATAAGTCAAACAAAGAAATTACTAAGTTAGAAATTCCTGAGTTAAACTTAACTCTTAACAGTAACAACACCGCTTATCTGGAAGACTTTCATGAATTTTTTAAGATTCTCTTTTGTTTCTACTGATTTTTGTCGTAAGTAGAATTCTGTTGAAATCATGTGCTGATGTTAGTGCTGATGTTAACTTGTAATGATTAATCCACAAAGTATATTCAATGCCAATACATAGACTAAATTAATTGAAGAAAGTACTTAAAATGTAGTTAGCAGTTATATCTACAGAGAGGACTAAATTTTGAGAACATCAATAGCTTTGAGACTAGATGGAAATACTGAATAATTCATGGCTTCTTGAAAGAGGTGATATTCCAACACATAGAAAGCTACTAATTTCTCTGGGATTGAAGCAATGGAATATGTGAATTACAGAAGTCCCTTATTTAAAATCTATTGGAAAAAGAACAAAATTGTCTGCAGTTTTGAAGCCTATTAATTCTGCCACTACCAACTGGCAATTTTATTTTTCTCAGTTGTTTTCACTCTATGAGTATTTTAAAAACAGTGGAAATTAATAGTAAGCACAATTATGAAGGATACAAAAGTGAAATATAATTTTGAATTCCTCTTGGAGCTAACATATTTGTTTAAAATTAGATTTTTAAGAAGTCGTCTGGCCAGGTGTGGCTGGGGAGAACGAACATATTTATAATTACTGGAACACCTATAACTTGTAATTGTCCACTGATTGTAGAACAAATATTTAGGATTTTAAAAGTCGTAAATAATTTCCTTTAAAAACAGTAATGTGATGAAATTCTCACACTATTTTAGTTTTTATCAGTTTTTTCTGGATTTAAAAAAACTTAAATTAAAACATTTAATTCGGCCCGGGCACAGTGGCGCATGCCTGTAAGCTACAGCTTATGGACTCACGGGAGGGTCTGGGGATTGCAGTTCGAGTCCCACCCGGGGCAACACAGCGAGACCTCATTCCAAAAAAATAGCTGGCGTGGTGGCGTGCGCCTGTATGTAATCCCAGCTACCTGGGAAACAGACTGGGGATTGCTTGAGTCCGTGGTCCCACAGCCAACATGAGCTGCGGTTCCATGGGCAAAAATAGCGAGACCTAGTCTCAAAAAATTTTTTTTAATTCATGTTTTCCAAACAGGTCTTGGATTCAGCATCGCAGGAGGTGTTGGAAATCAACATATTCCTGGGGATAATAGCATCTATGTTACCAAAATAATTGAAGGCGGTGCTGCACATAAAGATGGTAAACTTCAGATTGGAGATAAACTTTTAGCTGTAAGTATTAGAAATTTATTGTTTTAAAAATCGTCTTTTATTTTCATTATGGGGTTAGCAAGTAATCCAACTTATTCTCTTATGTGTGGCTTTCCAGTTTTCCCACATCATTTATTAAAGAGACTATCTTTTACCTGCTTTTGGGCTAGAGCTGCTTTGTCATAGATTAGGTACTGTTAAGTACAGGACTTTTATTGCTGGACATTTGATTCTCTCCTGTTGATCCATGTATCTGTTTTGGGACTGATACCATATTATTTTTAATACTGTTGCTCTATAGTAAATTTGGAAATCAGGTGATGTGATACCTTGTTTCTGTCCTTCTCAGTATTTTTTTTTAATTCTAGGCCCTTTTCGGTTCCACATAAATTTCAATATTTTATTTTTTGTGTAATTTCTTTGAAAAATATTGCTGGTTTTCATAGAGATTACTTTCAGTTTTCCACCACTATTATATTGACTGTTGCTATGTAACATGACCTTTATTATGCCATCTGTTCCAGTCTTATTTAGGATTTTCATCATAAATGGGGGCTGATTCTTACCCAGTGTTTCCTCTGTATGTTGCTATTATCATATAATTTTTCTTTCATTTCCCTGACATGAATCCCACTTAATCACGCTGTATAATCCTTGTCATAAACTGTTGAGTTGGATTTGCTGGCATTTTGTTCAATGTATTTTTGTAATGATGTTTGTTCATCCAGGAATATAGTCTATAATTTTTTGTGCTGTCTTTATCTGGTTTCATTATTGCTAATGTTGGCATGTCCTCTTGTACTTTTAAAAAACAATTTGAGCAAGATGGGTATTAGTTGTTCTCTAAAGGCTTATTAAACTCATTTGTAAAGCCATCTGACCCTGGGCTTATGTTTTTTGGAAGATTTCTTTATTACTGTTTCAATTTCCATGTTTTTGTGATTGGTTTGTTCAGTTCTTCTGTTTCTTCCTGTTAGTCTTGATAGAATATGTTGATCTAAAAATTTACCCTTTTCTTCAAGACTATGGAATTTATTCGCATATGTTCATAGTAATCTCTTATGATCTTTTTATTTCTGCAATATCTTCTTTCATTTGTAATTCATTTTATTGAATGTTTTTGCTTGCCTTTTTCTGTTAGGTTAGATAGAATTTTCTCTTTATCTTCTCAAAGAACCAGATCTTAGTTTTATTGATCTTTTTTATATTGTATTCTTGGTCTTTATTTCACTTATTTCTACTATTTTTTTAAATTTTTGTTTATTTATTTTAGTATCATACAACTTAAGTCATCTTGTATGGTTGTTGTTCCCCTTGGGTATACCCCCCTTGCCCTGTATCACTCCATCTCCTCTCATTACTGTTCGAGGGTCAATGTTTAGCCCTTTAGTCTCATCTTTTTCTATTTCTGGAGCTATGTCCTTCTCCTGGGTGAGGACCTGTGTTCCTGGGGCATGGTGAACCGTGATGCTCAGATTCCCAGTCTTAACTTGCATTTGGCAGCCAGTCTGAGCTCATTTGTAGTCCATCAGTGGCTGTTCCTTCTTGCCCATGTCTGCTCCTTTCTGTTCTCAATCTTTTCTTGTTGATTATTCTCCCCCACCCTCCCACCCCCCATTGTAGTTTTGGCCTCAGGTGACGAGAACCTGGTTCCTCTCCTTCATTGGTTGGGGATTCCTTTGAGGAGACCAATGTCAGTTGATGGTTGGTCTGATTGGTCTCCATGATCATGGTTTGCCACTCAGCTCTCAGGCATCTGCCATATTTCTGTGGCCTTCCTCCCACTGTCCAGAGGGGATATGCCTTACTTTTGTTAGAGGCTACTCTGAGCCAGAATTCTAGCTCCTAGGCCCTGGTGACAGTGTTGGAGTAATCTTGTTATATTATCTTTATATTGTCCTCACAGCTCTGTGTTATGTGGTTCTGCCCAAGCTTTCTTGGGTCCCACCCAGAAGTGTGTTTCAAGGGCTTTTAATCTTATCTTTGACCTCATCTGTTTCTTCTGTTGAATTACTTGTGGTTTTCTTGTTTCTAATAAGGATTGACAGTGGGAGTAAACCAGAGGGGCTTAATCAACACACACACACACACACACCCATAAGTTGGGGTAGCAGCCAGGCCACTAGAATCCCAGAACCAAAGATGAGGGGGAGGGAGCAAGTGAAACAGCCACAACGCTAGAAACCCAAGCAGCCTATTTCTACTCTTTATCATCCCCTCTTCTCCCCTCCCCTTCCTTAACTTTGGGTTTTGTTTCTCTTTATCGGGTTGCTTTAGGTTTTGTATTAACTTACTTGGAATTTTTCTTGCTTTTTACTGTGGGCCAGTATTGCAATTGTCTTCCTTTAGACCACATTTGCTGCATCTCATAGATTCTGGTAACTTGTATCACCATTTTGTGAATCTGAAAATACTAAGTTCAACTTGGATTACTGCCTTCATCTAATAGCTGTTAAGCAGTATATTGTCTATTCTCCATGTATTCAGTTTCCTCTATTTTCCTTTAGTTGGTTTCCAATTTTATGACATTTTGGTCAGAGAGGATATTAGATCTACTTTGTCTTTGTAGTTTTATTGACAATTGATCTGTGCCCCAAAATATGGTATGTTCTTGAAAATGTTACATGTACATATGGAGTGAAAATGTGTATGCAGCAATTTCGGGGTGGAGTATTCTATAGATGAGTCTTATACCAATTTGGCCTACCTCCTCCTTTTAGGCTATTGTTTCCTTTTTTATCTGTCTTCTTGTTTTTTTTTTTTGAGACTATATCTCGCTATTTTTGCCTGTGGAACTGCAGGCTCATGTTGCCAGGGGTACCACAGACTCAAGCAACCCCCAGCCTCAGCTTCCCAGGTAGCTGGGATTACATGCGCACACCATCACTTCCTAACTATATTTTTTGGAACTAGGTCTCACTCCTTGCCTTTCCTCCTAAACCGCAATCCTTGGCCCCCACCACGGCTTCCTAGGCTGCTGCTTACAGGCATGTACCACCATGCCCGGCCTATCTTTGTCTTCTTGATCTTTCCATTATTGTAGGTATCAGTCCTAGTATAGTTGTGCTGTTTTCAGTATTTCAAATTTAATTATTGTCTAATATTTCTCAGTACTCCATTATTTAGTGCACATATATTTGTATTAATTTCTTCCTGTATTAAATACCTATAATATTGTTTATTACTTTTTCTTATTACCTTTCTTAGTTAAAAATTCATTTTACCAAATACAAATATAAGCTGCTCATGATTGTTTTATAGTTGTTTCTGCCAGCCTTTAAATCTTAAGTCTGTGTTTGTTGGTACAGTAGTTTCTTATAAACAGAAGGTTAGACTTTGTTTCATAATCTGTTCAACCACTCTACTTTTGACTGGTATATTATCATCTATGTTTAAGGTGATTGTTGAAACATAAGAACTTGTTGTCATTTCTTTGTTTTTCTGTTGTGTGAATTTGTTTTGTTTTGTATTTTCTTATTTTAATTTTTGAAGACTTCTGTTACATTTTAATTCCATTTTCATAGTCTTATGTGTTACTTTGTTTAAATTTGAGAGGTTCACTGATGTCAGTAAATGATAGATGCTTTATGTGGCCTGTTGGGTGGACTGATCTCTGATTCATTCTTATGGACCTCATTTTTACTCATCTACTCCTCTGTTAAATATTTAGGTATCTATTGCCTTGATATTCCTTCTTCTGCTGTTTTATAGTAACTCTTTTAGAATTTCTTTGATATGCAACTTGTTCTTGATCAGTTATTTTTGTTTTCCCTTTTAGTGAAGCACTTTGCTTTTCTTTAATCCTTACTGGGCCTTCTCTTCTGGAAGCCTTTTTCTTTAAGCACTTTAAATATCTTCTTCCAAGCCTTTTATACTTGTAATATTTCTGCTGCTGGCACTCTGATTGCTACTATCTTACAGGTTATCCTTTTTTACTCTTAATTTTCATATTCTGTTCTACTTGGTTTTCAACAGTTTTATTCTAATGTGTTGTGTGTATGCATGTATGTGTGTACTGCATGTGTACATGTCTATGTAGCTATGTCTGGCATTTTGTTTACAACTGTTAGGGCCCCTGAAACAAAATTTGATTTGTTTCTCAGATGAAATAAATTTTAGTAACGGTCTCTTTAATTAAATTTTCTATGCCTTTCTCATCTCCTTCTGGGACACCCCCCCCCCATATAGTTGTTCTTTGTCTTTCAGTGGTCCCAAAGGTCTCTTATACAATTTTTCTTTTTTTTAATTCTTCTCTACATTGTCTTCTTCAATGTTGTGTGTTTTTCAACAACACACACACCCAAAAAATGTCATTTTTTGCATGTTGATTAATTCTCTTCATTGCTTCTGTTTGCCATTGAGGCCCTCAGTTATATTTTTGGAATCACCTATAGCTCTCTTGGCTCTGTTATTTATAACTATAGCTGCCTTGTATTTTCTTTTATTTAATTTTTAAATTTTTTTTATTTGATTGCACCTGTATATTTTTACATTATTGTATACCCGGAGGTTCTCCCACCACCTTGTCACACATGAACCATCATCTTAATCTCTTGTACTCATCCCTCCCCTGCTTTCACCATCTCTCTCCCCCCCCCCCTTGCTTTATGCTTTAGTTCTGCTGTCAGTTTGTTAGTTTTATTTTGTTCTTTTGTTTTCCCTGCATCCTGCATAAAGGTGAGAATATCCAGTATTTCTCTTTTTCTTTCTTGCTAACATAACTCCTTCTAGGTCTTTCCATGTTATCACAAATGCATCAAATTTGTCTTTTAATTACAAAATAATATCCCATTGTGTAACTGTACCACAGTTTTCTGATCCATTCGTCTATTTTGGGGCATTTGGGTTGTTTCCATATTCTGACTATTGTAAATAGTGCTGTAGTGAACATACAAGTACAGGTATCCTATTAGTGTTTTGATGTCCTTGAGTAGATCCCCAGAAGTGGAATTTCTGATTAATGGTAGTTCCATATTTAGTTGTTTTGAGGGTTCTCCACATCAATGCCAGCACTTGTTGCCCATTTTTCTAATATGGATTATTCTCACTGGTGTAAGGTAGTATCTAATTGTGGTTTTGATTTGCATTTGTTTCCGTTATTAGTGATGCTGAGTATTTTTTCATATGCCTATTGGCCATTTGTATTTCTTTAGAGAAGTGTCTTTTTAGCTCTTTTCCAATTTTTTGATTAGACTTTTTCTTTTTGGATCTTTAATATCAGGCTCTTATCACTTGTATGGAGAGCAAAAATTTTTCCTATTCAGTTGGATGTCTTTTTTGTTTTAGTTATTGTCTCTCTTACTGTGCAGAAACTTTTTAGTTTGATGTTGTCCCAGCAATTTATGTTTTCTTTCATTTTTTTTAGCATCTGTAGGTGTGTCCTGGAAGTTTAATGAGGTAAAAGTCTTGGAGTATTTTGCCCATATTTTCCTCTATGTATTTTATGATTTCAGGTCTTACATCCCAGTCATTCACTATTTTAAGTTGATTTTTGTGCATGTTGTGAGGGAGTAGTCTAGATTTATTTTTTTGCACGTAGTGGTCCAGTTTTTCCAGCACCATTTGTTGAAGCAACTATCCTTTGTTCTTTTTTTTTTTTTTTTTAATCCTTGTTCTAATGTATTTTCTTCACTCCTTTGTCATAGATTAGTTGATTATATATGTGAGGCTTTATTTCTGGACTTTTTGATTGTACTCCATTGATCTGTGTGTCTATTTTTGTTCCAATACCATTCCATCTTAAGTATTATGGCTTTTCAATAAGTATAATTTAAAGTCTGGGGGTGTAATACCTCCATTCTCTCTCCACTTAGCCAGAAGAACTTTGACTATTTGAGGTTTTCTGTTGTTCCAAGTGAATTTCAGTAGTATTTGTTTTATTTCTTTAAAGAATGTCATTGAGATTTTTACTGGAATTGCATTGAATTTGTAGATTGTTTTTGGTAGAAAGGCCATTTTGACAATGTTAATTCTTTTAATCCATGAGCATGGGATGTCTTTCTATTTCTTTGTGTTTTCTTCTGTTTAAACATTCTTTTAACAATGTTTTGTAATTTTCTTTGTGTACATCTTTCACAACCTTTGTTAATTTTATTCCCCACGTATTTAATTTTTGTGGTACAGTTGTGAATTAGGTAGTTTTCTTTATCTCCTTCAGACTGTTTTTTGTGTTTGTTTTTTTTTTTAATATGAGATTACTAACTTATGTGTTGATTTTGTAACCTGCTACCTTACTGGACTGATTTATTACTTTCATTAAGTTTTCTGTAGAATTCTTAGGATTCTCTCTCATGGCATCTGCAAATAGTGATAGTTTAACTTTTTTACCCTCTTTTGGATTCCTTGTATGTCCTTCTTTTGCCTAATTACTCTAGCTAGGACTATATTGAAAAACAGTAGTGAGAGTAGACAGCCTTGTCTTATTCCCAATCTCAGAGGGAAAGCGGCCTCTTATTTTCCTTATTTTCAGTCTCATTTTATATTCTTCATTGTTACTTTTGAGTTCCATGAACATTACCTCAACTTCCTTTCTGTCATGCTCCTCAGTTCCTGCATGTTGGGGAAATTCTCTCAGGGTTTTTGCTCCAGCTAGTATAATATGTTTGTCTATCTCCTTATTTCTAACTTCTGTGGTTTATAGTAGGGATAGATTATTCAGACTGTTGTCTTTGCACCTATTGAAGTAATCTGAGGCCTGGTACCAGCAAGGGGCAATAGGTATAAAATAATACTAGGGCAATACTCCTGCACCAAAGGATCACCACCAGTGGAATCAGAAATTTGAACTTCTTGCCTTGCTGTGGAGTCCAGTGTTGGTGGTGGATATGAACATTGGTCCTATTTTCTTGACCAACTTCTCGGTCTTAGTGTCTCTTATATAGTCTTATGTCTGCTTCCACTCTGGGCTATTTTTAAGCACCAGCAGCAGTAGACAAAATTATATTTGATATGGGTCACAGGCCAGGAGTTGTTCTAGGTTGTTTACCCATTATTGCTTAAGTTCTTGAACTCTGGTTTGTTAAACTATTTCTTTGTTTTGGTTTTCTCATGGAATGGGAGGTGGCAGTTGTTTTGAATATCTCAGCCTGGGCTTTGAGTAGTAGCCTTTCTATGAAGAGACCTGGTGTTTTGAACTGCTTCTCCCTGATTCCCTGATTAAGGTTCTACCTGCTCTGATTTGAGAGCCAAATGCTCAAGCCAGTAATCTTCTCCCCCTGCTCTGCAGCTCTCCAACAGTGCACTCTCTGATCAGAGTGTTATCTCACACACTCCCTTATCCCATGCAGTGTCTTCTCTCAAGAAACCCTTTAGTTGGTGTGTGCCCTAGTCAGTATCTTGCAGTGGCCTCTGCTTGGCAGCCACTTCTCCCTATTGTGGTTGTACTGTCCCATTAACATCTAAATAAAGTTCACTAAAATTTTTCCTACCCCTTTCCTCTGTCTACTGCAGTTGGGCATTTATCCTCAGGAGTTTTTTAGCTTAGTTTTACTGGCATTTAGTTGTGAGGAGGTCTTCATACTGCTGATAACTTTCCAGACCTCTTATTAATCATTTGATACACCTTTCTCCTTCAAACGTTATTTTTTTGTTTGTTTTCTTTGTCACCTCTGTTACAATTCTTATCTCACTAGCCACTCATTCTCATTCTCCTCATTGGTACTTCTTCCCTACCTTAGTCACTAAACATGTGATCCAGTACTTAGTTCCTGTGCATTTTCTCTCTTCTCTTTAATAGGTGATAAAGTAACTAATGGGTCTCAATGTACTTACTGGGAATGGGTATTATTTTCTGAACTTTAGTTTTATTTTTATATCCACACACATTTTGTTCTTGGGTAAATACCAAAATATTTTAACAGTAGTTCATGTCAAAACATTTAAGAAGTCCTAAGGATTTCATGTAGTCTCCTTTTGTACATCTCAAATGTCATCTCAAATTTAATATATTTAAAAGTGAACTTCTGATTTCCTCCCTCCCCACAACCCTGCTCCCTCTACAGTTTTCACATCTTGCTAAATAGACAGTTTATCCTTTTATGTTTGCCCAGGGTTAAAAGTCTTGTATTATCCTTTCTTTCGTGTTGTAATTGACTCACTCAGTAAAATTTGTCAGCTCCTATATAACCTGCGTAATGCTAATGTAAGAAAACAGAAAAATTAGTGAATGACTTAATTATGGTATGATCACACAGTGGGGTATTATGCAACAGTTTTTAAAAATTAGGTACCAAAGGGGAAAAATAATATTAAAAATTAGGTACCTCTGACATGAAAAGATATCCAAGATACCTTATAGTAAATATTCGCTTATAAACAAAACCTTTATTAAGCTCTCATTTTCTTTAAAGACAAAAAACTAAAACATACCACAGTTTTGTTTTGTTTTTTGGTTTTTTTTGTTTGTTTGTTTGTTTGTTTGTTTTGAGACTAGGTCTCACTATTTTTGCATGTGGAACCGCAGGCTCACATTGCCGGGGTACCATAGACTCAGGCACTCCCCAGCCTCAGCTCCCAGGAAACTGGGATTACAGGTGCGCACCACCACGCCCAGCTATTTTTTTGGAACTAGGTCTTGCTACGTTGCCCCAAGCGGGACCCGAACTGCGATCCCTGACTCCGGCTGTGGCTTCCTAGGCTGCTGCTTACAGGAATGCACCACCATGCCCGGCCTACCTTTTTATATTCTTTACATCACTTTCGTATTTTCTGTCATTTGGTGTAATTGTTTTTAATCAAAATGCAGAAAGCAAATGAAATATCTTAACTGTCTTCTGGGATTCGTTTTTTAGGTGAATAGTGTATGTTTAGAAGAAGTTACTCATGAAGAAGCAGTAACTGCCTTAAAGAATACATCTGATTTTGTTTATTTGAAAGTGGCAAAACCCACAAGTATGTATATGAATGATGGCTATGCACCACCTGATATCACCAACTGTAAGTCTGTATAAATTTGTCATATTTTCTTAGATGTGAAATATTTTAATGAATACTACCAATATAAGATTTAATCATTGCACAGTTTTTTATTTATATATTTGTTTGTTTATTTATTTTATTATTTATTTTTTTGAGACTAGGTCTTGCTATTTTTGCCCGTGGAACCACAGGCTCACATTGCCCAGGGTACCACAGACTTAAGCAATTCCCAGCCTCAACTTCCCAGGTACCTGGGATTACAGGCACACATCACCACACCCAGCTATTTTTTTGGGACTAGGTCTGGCTATGTGCCCCCAGCGGAACTTGAATCGCAATCCCTGGTCCCAGCCATGGCTTCCTAGGCTGCCACCTACAGGCATGCGCCACCATGCCCGGCCTGCACAGTTATTTTTAAAGGAACTGTTGAACATTTTAACTAAATTTGTAGTTAAAATTTTAAGTCAGAATCTTTATAAGACTGAGTGGCCTTTTTCAGTTTTATTGTTTTAGAGCATTAAATACCTTTAACATTATGTCGTTGAAATTCAAACTTGCATGTAAATAACAGTCACCAAAGAGATTTTCAAGTAATACATGTTCTTTGTTCTAATTACTTTAAGATGGGGCACAGATACTTGCTTTTATTAAGCAATTCTTTTACATTCAAGGAAGGTGATTCTAATTTCTGATTCACTAACTGCACTTTGAGAAATACTCTTAGAGTATTTCTAAAATTTGGGCTTTTCTGTATTCTCAACTAGGTATGAACAGATGTTATCTTTGTATTTCAAGATGTTAGTATATTGTCTATATTTGTGTGCAGTACAGTTGTGTTGCATGTATTTGCATGTATCAAGAATTTGTTGATGTATTTAATTTTGTTTTCTGTTTGGCAGTTTTTTAACACATGGCTTAATAGATTTAATATATTTTAATGTATTTTATTAAATAATGAATTTTATTTGATTGGTATAGTTATTGCTATTAAAAGCACCCATGTATAATAATCAACTTTTGCAAGTTTTCCTATATTAAATTATAGAATTTTCATATATGTTTTAAAAGTTTCAAAATGGTTCAATTTCCTTACCATCATTAACCATTTTAATTTAAATACAGCCTGTCCCTTATGTTGTTAGTCTTCTAGTGTTTCCCTCCTCATTTTGGTTTTGATCACTGATGATCATAGTACCGGGTCCATTGTCTTTTTACTGCCACTATTCTTAGTGACATTCTTAGTGATGGACCCAAACAGAATCCGCATGGGTTAGTCATTCAACAACCTAGCTTATTTCTTTGTTCTGTCTGACTATCCTGCCCTCCACTTCAGCTCATACTGTTTCTAAAATAATACTTCAGATCCTATTATCAGTACCTTCACCATCTCTCAAATTTCTATTTAAATCGTCCTATACTCTGACTACATTCCTCATTTCCCTCCACTGTATTCTAGTAATGGCATCATCTTTATTTTGACCTGCAGTCATTTGACCCTGTCCTTTGATTGCCCCCTCGCGTTCTGCTTACCCTTTTTTTTTTTTTAAGTTTAGCTTCCAGGTATGTCATGCTCATAACTTCCTTACACATATCACATATATCTTCTTACTCCCTTGCTCCCTTCTCCACAGGCAAAAATTTCAACCTTGGTTCAACCATCTGACTACCTCCATTTCTGCTTCCTAAAAAGCAGAACGTAACTGTAGATAACCATAGAATTCTTTTGTTTGGTATGTCAAATGATATTAATCAAAACACAGATAATATATCCAAAATGTGGTAGCCAGGAATAAAAATAAGCTTATTACTGAAGGGGGAAAATATTTCTCGTATCCAACAGAGAACATAGTTTCTCTGGTGACATGTAAATACTCATGTATCTGCACTGTAAGTCTTCTCTCTTTTAATGTACATTTTCTCAGCTGGCAGGCCTTATGATTGAACTTCTGGTTTGGCACTCATCTTTTCCCATTTTTACTTTAAGCGCTTGTGCTTGGTTTCTGTCCCAGATCTTGGGTCATGAATCTTGATAATCTAATGACAAAGTTCCCTTGTTTTATAATTCTTTGTGGAATCCTTTAAATAGAATTTGGGGTATACGAAATATCAGTGTTTTATTTGAGCCTTCTTTGGGCTGTCATTTCTTTGATAAAGACCTTAATTTTTAGTCCATGATATATGAAACAATATGTCTTACACAAGAATGACTCTTCCGGAAGGGTTCTTTGAATAAAGACATAGCCATAAGGAAATTATAGTGGGTAGGAAAAAAGGTACGTTATCTGGCTTGAGCAGTTGACTGCTAAATTTCTTTCCAGTGTTTTGTTGTTGTTGTTCTATTCTCTGGTGTCCTGATGACCAAATTTCAGTGTGCTACAGAATTCCAAGTAATTCTGTACCATGTGCTAGATATCTTGCAATTCAATTCTGACACTGTTGTCTGAAAAAAGCATCAAATTCTACATATTAAGGTTTCTGTTCTATAGTACTGCACCCATTCTACCCCTCTACTTAAGACATGAGTCACACACCCAGATTATTACCTGTGCTTCTGACCGACCAGCTACAGATTGGAGATTCCCATAATTTCCTCCTTGAACTTCAAATGTAAATCCTGGTTTGTCCTGTCCTAAACAGCAAGCTATGGATTGGAGGCTTCTAGACTCCTTGAAATTCAGATGCCAGAAATTCAGGTTTTTATTTGATACTTCTGAACAAAACTGGTTATATAAATCAGAGGCTCCTATAACCTCTTCCTTAGGTTTTATTAATTTGCCAGAACAGCTCACAGACCTCAGAGAAACATTCTACTTACTGGATTACTGTTTCATAAGAGGATATGATAAAAGATACAGATGAATATCTGGATGGATAAGATAAGGTGGGGCAAAGATATGAGGAGAAGACACAGAGGCACACCACTCTCCCAGCACCTCCACATATTGAAGAACCCATAACTTTTACAAAACCCAGCCTCAGCTTCCCAGGTAGCTGGGATTACAGGCATGCACCACCATGCCAAGCTATTTTTTTGGAACTAGGTCTCGCTACGTTGCCCCCAGCAGGACTCGAACCGCAATCCCCGTTTCCGGTCACAGCTTCCTAGACTGCCACATACAGGTATGCGGCACCATGCCCAGCCCTAAGTTTACGTTTAAGTAACACTATACTGCCTCACTGGTAGTGTGAGTACATTGTAATAACCAGATGATCTAAATTCCTCCTTCTTGTATCATTACTGACATTCATAGTTTAGTAATGCTGCCATTGTTATTTTAAACAAAGTTTATCTACTAGTTCAATCAAGAACAAGAGAAATAAGATTTTCAGTTACTTTCACTTATTCCTTCTTTGATGTTCTTCCTTTCTTTATATATAGTAGAACTTCTGGCCTATTAATTTCCATCTCTAAAGAATTCTTTTGACATTTCAAAAGGCATGTACAGTGGCAACAAATGCCCTCAGTTTTTGTTTGTATAAAAAATTCTTTATTCTCTTTTGAAGGAAGCACGGTGTCACACGGCGTAGAGTAAGTTTTTTTTCTCGACACTATTTCACATCACTGCTTTTTGAATATGTATCATGGTATTTGAGAAGTTAGTTGTAATTCTTTTGTGCCACTATCATTAAAGGGGGGTTATTTTTCTGAGACCTTTTCATAATTTTTCTCCTTTTTTAAAAAATTATTTTTCAAGCTTGTAGTTTGAAAATATGTATGTAGATGGATTTTCTTGGCACTTATCCAGGCTGATGTCCTCTGAACTTCCTAGAACAATAGTTTGGTGTGAAATGAATTTGAGAAATTCTCACTTTTACTCTTTCTTACATTCTTCTATCTTTTTTCTCTTCTCTTTGTCTTCCTTTTATGTACATGTTATGCCTTTAGTTTTGTCCCCACATCTCTTGGATGCTCATTTTTTGCCTCTCCCCCAATTATTTTGCCCCTTTGCTTCTCAGTTTTACAGATTGCTATTGAGATAACCTTAAGTTCAGTAATTATGTCCTCAGCCATATCCACTAGTAATTAGCCTATCAGAGGCACAGTTCTTTTCTGTTGTTGTGTTTTTGACCTCTTCTTTTTTTTTCCTTCCTTAAAATTTCCATCTCTCTACATCTGTTACCCATCTGTTATAGTGTCTGCTTTGTCCCCTTAACCCCTTAACAATTACTATATTGGCCATTATTTTAAATTTCTCATCTAATAATACCTGCATTGCTGTCATGTCTTAATCTGGTTGTGATGCTTATTCTGTCTTTTCAAACTTTCAGTACATTTTTTAAGTTTTCCTTGATAAGCAGACATGATATCCTGGGTAAAAGAACTGCAATAGACCTTTAGTAATGTGCTGAGAAGATGTTCAGGGAGGGAAAATGTTCTTTAGTCCTGTGATAAAGCCTCTGTCTTTTGTGTTAGTTTGTACCTCAGAACATTGAATTTTGCTTTGCTTCCTACTCCCCTCATGGGTGGTACAAAATGGCTGGCTACTAGTTTATTTCTCTTTGCCCAATTAGACTCTGATAAAACCCTAGCAGGTTAAATTCTGATTAGTTTCTCCCAAAAGCGTACCAAAAAATGTTCTAGTATGTTTCCAGATAGCTCCTTTTCTTGCCAGAAGCAGTGTAGGATTTATCTCCATTATTCACTGTGAAAACATGGTAAAACGCTCCAGGTATGAGGTCCTCAGACAACTTGTTTTCCCTACTCTTTCTGACTCTCAGAGTTGTCCACACTGAGATTCCAGCGATATCTTGATTCATGCAGAAGTTTCTGTGATAAGTTGTGACTGTGTAAAGTTCCCTATCAGTTACTGCAGTTTGTGGGGCAGTAATTTGTCCTGTAACATCCTTTATTTTAAAATTTCAAGGCTCTAAGAAGAGCTGTTGCTTTCTCAGTTTGTGCAACTTTTCAGTTGTGTTGACTTCTCATGTCCGTATATGATAGACTAGAAGCCGAACTCCTGCTCATTTTAAAACTTTTGGAACATATTATTTTTGTACCGATTTTTAAGCTTTTTGTTTTCATTATTCACAGTTCAACTTGAGTGAGTGTGTATACTTTTAAAGTATAATCTGCAATATCACTTCTGTTACTGTACTTAGGATTTATTTAGTCTTTTTTATGGTAATCTCCCTGGGTTTCATTGTACAAACCAGTTAATGTAAAACTCATTTTGGTTGTATTTCCTCAGAAGAAACCAAGTAGAATAAATTTGCTTTATTGAGCTAACTAACTATATTAGTTTTTAACTTGGGCTTTTCTTATTTCTTACCTGGTAACTTTTTTTCTACCAACTTTCACAAATAAGTGAATATGATTAGATTATCTTAGAATTAATAATTCAAATGTGATAGTGAATGGCTTGTTTCCTTTTTCAAGCAGCTTTACTTTCTTTATTTCAAGCTTCTTCTCAGCATGTTGATAACCATGTTAGCTCATCTTCCTACTTGGGCCAGACACCAACGTCACCAGCCAGATACTCACCTGTTTCAAAAGCAATGCTTGCAGATGATGAAATTACAAGGTAAGGAAGTAAACATTCATTCTTCTTACATAAAATCAGCTATTACATAGAGTTATAGTCAGCCAAGTCTTTACGACTTAAAAAATTTTATTGAAAGATGACGAATTTAATTTTTTTATTGGAAGGTTCATTGAAGCCTGAAATATATATATATATATCAAATAAATCTCTGCTCTTTCTTTAAAAAAAGTTGCTATTTTTTTAAGAATTGATAAATTATCTTTAGAAATTAGCTTATGTTAAAAACTAAGTTAAGAATGTACTAAGTTTTTATATACTTCTCATTTAATAAATACCATAAAATTAAAAATGCCATAAAGTGTTACGGTAATTATTTGATTCATTTTCAGAATTCAACAGATGATCTCTTCTTTGTTTGATATGTATCCTTAGTATCCTGGCACCTAAAAGTTGCTCTCATCTCACACTTACTAGCTGTATCAGAGTTTATAGATTAATTTTCTTTTTATTCCCAAAGAAACTCAAGTCAGAAAAAAAGTAAAAAAAAATTTTTTTACCCAATATATAGAAATAAAAATATTATTTTATCTGTACAGTCTGCTTTATAATTTGTACAAGTATGTCATACTATCATATCTGACATTAAATGTATACTAGGAAATGTTTTTAATAATTGCATTGTTGTTAGTGGGTTTTGTTTTGTTTTTTTTGAATCTTCATATTTGTAATTATTCTTTGTCAGACTCCTGACAAAGCGGTAGTGATCTTTTAAGATCAGATATGAGTGTATGTCTTTATAATATTATTTAAAAGTTAGCAATGTTGGGGATATAGTATGTGCGTTTAGAATGATTAACAGAAAAAATAGTGTTCATGATTTTTGTGGTGTCAGCTTGCAAGGCTCTTTATCTAATAGAGCTATTTATGGAAGTAAAAAAGGAAAGGTGCTTTTAGCTAGTCTATAGTGTCAGCATGTTTTTCAAAATAAAAGATGTTGCAGTAACATCTTGATCACAGTCTTTTTTTTACCATATGTATTGTCTGAAATATAATTAGATTTTTTGATAAGCCTGTTTTCTACACTTTCCTGTGAAAATCCAGTTGGTTACCAGATATATCTTCCTAAATGATATTTATTTCTCTCTTTTAGTATTTGCACATTTTGCCCAGGTAATAAAGTACAAAAATCTTTATTCTCACATAGGATCAAAATGTTCTTCCATAACTTGATCCTAAGCAATTTTATAGAGTTTGTTTTATATTACCAATATAAAAAGTAAATTTTAAAAATCCCTACATATAAGAATATG
This sequence comes from Uropsilus gracilis, assembly GCA_004024945.1. Lineage (NCBI taxonomy): Eukaryota > Metazoa > Chordata > Mammalia > Eulipotyphla > Talpidae > Uropsilus > Uropsilus gracilis. The sequence goes on from PVHY01004450.1 coordinate 74,090, forward strand.
ATGGTTTTAAAGTTCATTTTTTCAAAGCTATATTCATCACATACCATGTAGTATGTTCATTTAAATAGTTTAATATACAACTCAAACATTTAGCATATTACATTAATTTGTTAATTGTGATTAAAATATATGTAACATAAATTTTACTATTTTAGCTGTTTTTAAAAATATGATTCGGTAACAGTAATTGCATTCAGTGTTGTATAATTATCTCTACACTGCCAAAACCTTTCCTCACTTCAGACAAGCTCTCTAATCATTAAGCAATATCTACCCATTTCTCTATCCTCTAGCTTTTGATAATCTCTAATATACTTTTGCTTCTGTGAATTTGCCTATTCTAGATTACTCATAAGTAGAACTCTTATTTTTCACTTAACATAATGTCTTCAATATTCAACCCTATCATAGCATATATTGGAATTTCATTCCTTTTTTATCTGTATAGACATACTTTGTTTATCCATTCATCTGTTTACGGACACTTGGGTTGTTTCTACTTTTAGCTATTGTAAATAATGTTGTGGTGTAAATATTGGCATGCAAGTTATCTTCTTGCACCCCTGCTTTCAATTCTTTTGGATATATACTCAGGGCTGGAATTGCAGTTTTCTATAGCAGCCATATCGTTTTACACTTCTGCCATGAATATATGAGGGTTACTATTTCTTTACATCCTTGCCAACACTTGTTTTTGTTTGTTTATCTTGTTTAATTTGTTTATCTTGTATATATACTCAGGGCTGGAATTGCAGTTTTCTATAGCAGCCATATCGTTTTACACTCCTGCCATGAATATATGAGGGTTACTATTTCTTTACATCCTTGCCAACACTTGTTTTTGTTTGTTTGTTTATCTTGTTTAATTGCTATAGTAGTAGGTGAGATGTTACTGTGATCTCATTGCATTTCCCTAGTGACTAGTCATATTGGGCATCTTTTCATGTATATATTATTTGACAGTCAGGTTTTATTTTCCTCTGGAACAACTATTGAGTTTTAGTAGGGTATTTTTAAATTAAGTATTAAAAATTTTCTAAATAATAATTTGTTTTGAACCATAATAGGAAATTGAGCCTTTAGTTCATCATCTAAGAAAGAAAATATCACCAACATAATGAAATCTGTCTTGTAGCCCTTAATCCTATCCTGCTTCTCCTACAGTGCCATACTAAGTTAACTTTTCCTGAATTTTGCATTTATTATTCTCTTTTTTCTCTCATCTATGGGTTTCTGTATGTATTTCCAACAGTATATTCTTTAGTTTTGCTATTTTTGATGAGAAAATAGTTTTATTGAACTGAAAAGGCTAAAATATTGATAATGTCTTTGTATGGCTGGGAAACACCATTTTAATACTTGTCTACTGACAAGTGTTTAAAATGCCACATTATGTGGAAGGATCTTTAAAACTCATTTTAAAAAATATTTGCTCTATTAATCCTTTTGTTCCCAATCAAATACATTTTTAAAATGTCTACCAAATATGCTACTTTTTTTTTTTTTTTTTTTTTGAGACTAGGTCTTGCTATTGTTGCTCATGGAGTCTCAGGCTCACATTGCCTGGATACCACAGACTCAAGCAACCCCCAGCCTCAGCTTCCCAGATAGCTGGGATTACAGTTGCCACCACATCCAGCTATTTTTTTTGGAACTAGATCTCGCTACATTGCCCCAAGCGGGACTCAAATCACAATCTATGGCTTCCTAGGCTGTCGCTTACAGGCATGCGCCACCATGCCAGGCCCAAATATGCTACTTTCTGATCTCAAATGATATTTTGTATTATATTTAAAATAATCAGATACTGGTACTCTTGTGGTCTTACAATTGTGGTCACACAATTATATATAATTGGTATGATATGTGAAACATTATTAGTGGTAAGATATATTCAGATTTCAGAAATTTTAAATGAGATCGGTGCAAAGAATGTGTATCTTGGAATGAGTGAAACTGAAGAGAAAAAGAACATAAACAATACTATTTAATTATTTCATATAAAAACCTTCAGATAGGCATTTTTTTGATTTGTGTAGCAACTCTAGATCCATGGTTTCTCTAGAATTCACTTAGTCACACCTCATGGTTGTAGTATGTCCAAAACAGTAGTGAGATTTTTGTTGTTTGTGTTTCGTTTTTGTTGTTTATTGTTTTTCTTTTGTGCGGAGAAAAACTATGCTTTTCTAGTGGGAACAAAATGTGTTTGTCTTTGTTAAACTCTGTCTTTTGAGGGAAGTAATGATAAAGTTTTTCTTAATATCATGCAAGTGAGAATAGGATCTTAACTTCACTTTAGCAAGGGGGAATGAGATTGCAATGACCAGCTTAAATTAGCAATGATTCATCCTTTTGCAGCTAGAAAAATGGCTGCCTTCTCTAAGACAAAAAGGATTATCTGCCTTCTGTATCTAAGACAGCAGGGGGTAGTGAGGGCTTCGCAGAATTATAAAGTATATACAATGTCAGCTTTCAATGAGAATTCAAATTTCCTGGGTAGACTATCATTTTTTAAATTTCTACATAACCTTCTTTCATTTGTTTCATTTTTGTTTTTAGCATTGAATTTTCATCTTTTGTCTAGTTAGATTTTTTTTCTAGTTTTTAGGCTGAGAGGGAATTGTTTTACCCCACAGTTTTGAAAATTCTTTTTTATGTTTTATCTAGCTTTCTTTTTTAGTTTGATATAAAATTGCATACCGCATATAATTTCAAAGGTTTTTAATGTTTTTTCAATTTTCAGGGAACCTAGGAAAGTTGTCCTTCATCGTGGTTCAACGGGCCTTGGTTTCAACATTGTAGGAGGTGAAGACGGAGAAGGAATATTTATTTCCTTTATCTTGGCTGGAGGACCTGCTGATCTTAGTGGAGAACTTAGAAAAGGAGATCGTATCATATCGGTAGGATATGTTCATCAAAATAATGTTTTAACTATGACCTACCTTTTAACATTTTATTTTGTATCTCCTGAAGTCATAGGAAATATTTTTGTTGTCTTCCTACCACTTCCAACTTAATTATAAAATTATAGTGTTGTCAGAAATATTCTATAATAAATTTTCTTTTGCCATTTGATTCAGTTCCTCCAGTGCAAAAATCTTTCCCTTGGGTAAAATAATTGCACAATAATTAAAATAATTATCATATTGGTTAACAGTTGAGGCAAACAGTAGACTGATTTGTCTATTAATCAAAAATCTTAATAGTTGAAGCTGTGGAGTGAGATTGTCTTAGGGCCTTTGAAAAGCTATGATGTATTTATTAGGATGTAGGAGAACACATATATGTCAAGATTGTGTGCACACTTTGGAACAGCCTGTGAAGTTCCTAAACTTTACCTCTGCCTGACCATGAGGCTTGCATATACATGCAGGAAGTGGCATTTGAGACAGTTTTCAGTTGCCTGGCTAAGTTTGAAGGCATTTCCTGATACGCACACAGCCTTTGAACAAAGAATTCAAACATTTAAGGAAATCTATGTGTATTTAAGAACTAACCAAGAAATACCTAGAGTGGCTATACGAATGTCAGACAAAGTATGCTATATGACAAAAGTTTTTATTAAAGGAAAAGGAACTTTTATATGTTGTATAGAGTATATGTAGTGTATCATTTAATTTTACATAATATATAACTAATGATAAATTCTTAGAAAGGCATAAACTTGAAATTGCCTCCAACAAAAGAAAATTTAAATTAGCATCACAGTTATGGTGTTTGTGTTAGTAATCAGAACTTTTCACAGAGGAAACAGCACAGGACCAATTGTCTTCCTTAAGGCAGTCTTGTAAACATTTAAAGAATTAGTACCAGTCACCTCAAGTCTTCCAAGGAAAAGATGTATTTTAAGAACACTTCTCAGTTCATTCTACAAAGCCAATACTCATATCAAATCAGGAAAAGACCGCCCTAGAAAAGACAACTATAAGCAAATATATCTCTTTGAATAATTATGAATATAGATATATATGTCCTCAATAAAATAGCAAAATAAATATATCTCAATAAAAATATGCACCAACAAGTGTTTGCTTTTTTTTTTACTCTGTTCCTTTCCTCCAAAACACTGAACAAATTAGTAATGGAATAGAACTTCCTCAGCATGATAAAAAATGTCTATAACAAAATAATAGCTTATGTCATATATAATGTAAAAGCACTGAAAATTTACCCTCTAAGATCAGAAACAAGACAGATAAGAATGTCACAACTCTTTGCCACTTTATGTAGCGTTTCTAGCCAAGGAAGTTAGGAAAAAAAAAAAAAGGGCTTCTAGGTTATAAAGGAAAAGTATTTCTACTTGTAGATGCCATAATCTTAAATATAGGAAATATAGTAATGACAGCATCACTATACCAGTATCATTTGTATTTCTGTATACTAGCATTACAGTCCTAAAGTAAAATTAAGAAAACAATTCTATTTGCCGTAATATCAAAAAGACAACCTTTTCTAGGGCTGTCTTTTTCTGGTATGAAGTAAGTAAATAGAAAGTAGTATATCATTACAATGGAACCATAATTTCAGCCATAATAAGAATAAAGTACTTATTCATGCAACAACAAGAATGAGCTTTGAGAACATGTTAAATGAGAGAAGCAACACACAAATAGCCATATCTGTGGTGTCATGTTTGTTGAAAATGTACAGAATGAATAAAATCCATTAAGTCAGAAATTATGTTAGTGGTTGCCATAGAGGTAACGGTAAGGAGATATGACTGCTAATGGATATAGAGGTTCTTTTGGGGGGAGATGAAATATTTTGAATTTAGGTTATGGTGATGGATGTTGCACATCCTTGTGAATGTACTAAAAAACACAAAGTGTGGATTTTATGGTAAATAAATTACATCTCCACATTTAGAATGTGGAGCTATTCAGAATGATCTTAGAATGACCCTGAGTCTTTTATGCAAATATGTGTCTCTGTCCAGGATTTTTCTGAAATATTTTGATAGACTGTCCATTAAATTATTTGGTGATATTTAAGAAAGTTTGTGACTTATATTCTTGTTACTTATTACTTTATTTTGAATCTCCATAGGTTGCTGTCAAATCTCTTGTCAAATATTTTCTGTAGCAAAAGAATTTGTTGCTCAGGGACAATTCATTAAAAAATTATCTATAAAATAAAAAAATAAAAATTATAATCTATATTAATCTTTGAAAGTTTATCTTCTTGATATCATCCCTAACTTGTTCTCCTGGGAATAAGGAAAATCTTTATATTCTCAAAATAGAACTGTATGTTTTAATTGAGTTTTTTATAGCCTGCAGCTAGAGATACTAATAACCATATTGTATTTGTTTAGATCAAGGTGTTTGGATATTGGTTTTCATTTGAGAAGTGTATGTATTTTAGTACTTGTAGAATGATAGCCATTATAGATAGTGTAAAACATCAGGTTTACATGATATTCTTTTATATAAATTTTATCACACCAAAAGTTTCTGGGCTCATTGTCAATTTTTCCAAAATTGGTAATCTATAACAGGTTTTAGATTAGATATCAACAAAACAGGCTTTTCTATAAAAATATCATGACTGATCTTCCTTTTCAGAATATTCAGCTAATATCCCAATTACTGTTATACTCTGTTCATTGCTAGTTGTTAGTGGGGGGAGAAAGCTTAAATAAGTTGATTGCATTCAAATATAATACTGCTATCAACCCTATTAAATGTGTCTTCTAGAGAAAAGATAGGTTTTAAAATAGTTACCTTGCAGCATATCCTATGACAGCCTTTTAGAAATAAAAGTCTATTCATGTGGACTGAAATTGGCGACCTCAGTAACTGATTTACCCAAGGAAGAACCTTTATTCAAAAAATGATTCTTGGTTCACTTAATATTTTTACCCTATTTAAATATCTGTCCTAAAAATTGGGATTTTAAGCAGATTACTTTTCTGTTATATTGAAAGAATAGAAGTTTTAGTTTAGGAAAGAAGGAAAAAAATTGGAACTGAGATGAGTAGTAGGAATGAAATGTGAAAGGATACTACAAAGAAAGTATTTCCCTTTCATTGCTTGAGTTACTATTGAAATGAAATGCACAAATGATGATACTTGTTGGTTTTTCAGTTTGTCAAATTAAGGTGCATTTCTAAAGAAATTGCCAAAAGCCAGGCGTGGTGGCACATGCCTGTAAGCAGCAGCCTAGGAATCTGCAGCTGGGGCCTGGGATCACAGTTTGAGTCCCTTGGGGGGCACATAGCGAGACCTAGTTACAAAAAAAATAGCTGGGCGTGGTGGCATACGCCTGTAATCCCAGCTACCTGGGAAACTGAGGCTGGGGATTGCTTGAGTCTGTGGTACCCCAGGCAACCCTGTGGTTTCCACAGGCAAAAATAGCGAGACCTAGTCTCAAAAAGAAAAAATAAATTGCCAGACATCATTCTAGAAAATCTGAGGGAAAATATTTTTGCTCACTTGATGTTAAGCAAAGTATTTTTAGTAAGTAAAATTGCTTTGATTGATAGCAGTTTTGTTGTTGTTTTTGCTGTATGACATTTTTAGTAATTCAGAACAAGAAAATATTTTAGTGACTTTTTTTATATGTATGTATAAAGTATAGATTGCTATGATATCTAATCAATGTGATAATTTTCTTTCAAATTTAAGATTTGATTTGATTTGCAGGTAAACAGTGTTGACCTCAGAACTGCCAGCCATGAACAGGCAGCAACAGCTTTGAAAAATGCTGGCCAAGCTGTCACAATTGTTGCACAATATCGACCTGAAGGTGATAAAATTCTTGCTGTCTATGCTTATTTTTTTTGAAATGTTTTCAGAATTCTTCCCCTTATTAATGTTGAATTTTACATACTGACTGGTATATGTTTTGATCTTTTTGTTAGTCTAGTATTTGTTTAGCAGCAGCCTAGGAAGACACGGCTGGGGCCAGGGATCGTGGTTTGAGTCCCGCCAGGGGCACATAGCAAGACCTAGTTCCCAAAAAACAAGCTGGGTATGGTGGCACACGCCTGTAATCCCAGCTACCTAGGAAGCTGAGACTGAGGATTGCTTGAATCTGTGGTACCCCGGGCAACCTGAGCCTGCGGTTCCATAGGCTAGCAAGACTTAGTCTCAAAAAAAAAAAAAAAAAAATCTAGTATTTGTTTAGTCGGAATGTAATTCAGTCACCAAGTCAGAAGTGTTTATAGCCGGGCATGGTGGCTCGTGCCTGTAAGCTTCAGCCTATGAAGCGGCTGGGGCTTGGGATCGCGGTTCAGGCCCCGCTCAGGGCAACACAGCGAGACCTAGTCCCCAAAAAATAGCTGGGCATTGTGGCATGCGCCTGTAATCCCAGCTACCTAGGAAGCTGAGACTGGGGATTGCTTGAGTCCGTGGTACCCCACGCAACGTGTGCCTGCGGTTGCATTGTGGCATGCGCCTGTAATCCCAGCTACCTAGGAAGCTGAGACTGGGGATTGCTTGAGTCCGTGGTACCCCACGCAACGTGTGCCTGCGGTTCCATGGGCAAATAGTGAGACCTAGTCTCAAAAAAACAGAAGTGTTTTTATACAATTTAATAACTTGTTTCTATCAACTCTTGAGTATTTTGCCATAATTTGAATTGATTTTCAAATATTCTCTAATCAAACATAGATTTTACCATCTTTTTTTATTAACTCATTAATCCAAAAGAATACTAAAAGCTGTAAGTAAAGATAGTAATATTACCAAAGAAAATTAAGTCATCCCAATTTTTCCCTTTGAATTAGATTTTATTTATTAGTACTAAGGTTTAATATTTCGTTTAAGATCATTTCTAATAATCTTTATTGCTATTCAAACTGTAGAAAATTGTTTGGAAGGTAATGTATTTCTAGACATTTTAGTTTCATGTAAATGACCTTAAGTTCCTAGGGGAAGAAGGTAGTAATGGAAAGTTTGTCATCACACCATTATAGTGTACATATGAGACTCTAGTGTACATCAACATAACCACTTCTCCAGTAAAAAGCTCAGTGGAATATTAAAAGTTTAAACACCCCAAAGAATAACATAACATACTGATTAATGTTCATAAACAACAAGGTGAAAAAAGAAAGTATGATGTAACTAAAGAAGTCAAGTGAAATATTCTATAATTTAGCAGTTGTTAAATTTGTCGTTTTCCTGCATGGAACTTACTTTTACAAAGCCTAATAGAACTTTTAGCAGATTAGGGTAGCAAGCTGGATATTATTGCTTGCTACTTTAAAAAATTTAGTTTTATAATCCTCAATCTTTTACATTTAGTAACTGTACAAAGGTACATACATAAAGGCCAAACTCCAAACAAATTGACCAAATAAGTAGGGACTAACATGTGAAATTAAAATACTAATTTACTCAAACAAAATGAAACTGCCAGTAGCTCTGTACTTATCTTTATATCTCCTGGTCAATACACCTTGGCCCCATATTTTATACTACCTGGCACCAAAGTTATAATCTTCTTTAAAAAGCAATTTTTTTTAAGATGAGAAGTGTTGGAAATTAATTCAGTACACATTCAGGAAAACTTCCCTGTGTTAAAAAGAAGTTAATATATTGGCAAAACACAGCATGATGCAGAGAAAATTGATTGAAAATAGTCAAAATTCAAACACAGTCTAGTTAATGTTTATTTAAAAAAGAATCTCATCCATATAAAAATATGGTTATTTAAAAGAGAATAAAAGATGGTTGCCATAAGGAAGAACTGCTTTCAGTGCTTGGTAAACATATATAAGATTATGGGGAATTAATATAACAATTTTTTATATTTGATGGTCAACTAAGTCTGATATTCCTTTACATGCACCAGATGCATATGGTTGTCCAGGATGGTCTCCCCTTTTCTTCAACGGTCATTGAATGTGCCTAATAATCTTAAGATTATTTTTTCTGTGCATGTATTGTTTTTTATTATTTTGTTCTTTGTTCTTTTTTTTATAATTTTCTTCTATTTGAAACTTTCCAATTGATACTTTTTCTTTAGTTGTTTTGAAATTTTAGTCTTGAAGTAGCTATTTTTAAATTGGGAATTTTGCTTTGATTCAAATTGTTGTTAGTAGGAATACTATGTTTCAAGGTTAGTCATTTTGATTACTCTTATACGTGTATCTTCTTTCCAAACATCTCCTGAGCACCAGATCTATTTGCCCTCTTTGATTTCTCCAGCTGTGTTTTTCCCTGGTATTTGAAATTGAATGTGTTTGAACTTATTTTAGTCTAAAAGTGACACTCCCATTGATTCTTAAACAGGAAGTTTCCTTTTGCTAAGCAAGAAGAGACATCCTGCCTCCCTCTCTCCCTTGCCTTTCTCAGCCTCTGTATCACATGCAAATGCTTTAACCAAAATGACTATCATTTCTTCTTTGTTGTTTTTGGTTTTTTGTGGGGTTTTTTTTGTTTGGTCTTTTTTTTTTTTTTTTTTTTTTTTTTTTTTTTTTTTTTTTTTTTTTTTTTTTTTTTTTTTTTTTTTTTTTTTTTTTTTTTTGAGACTAGGTCTCGCTATTTTTGCCCGTGGAACCGCAAGCTCCCGTTGCCTGGGGTACCACAGACTCAAGCAATCCCCAGCCTCAGCTTCCCAGGTAGCTGGGATTACAGTTGCACGCCACTATACCCAGCTTGTTTTTTGGAACTAGGTCTCGCTATGTGCCCCCAGCAGGACTCAAACTGTGATCCTGGCCCCCACCATGGCTTCCTAGGCTGTGCTTGACTATCATTTCTTACTTGAGTTATTTTAATAGTCTCTAACAAGTCTCCTTTATTTTTTTCTAACCCATTCTATTCTGTGTTCATCAGCCAAGATAATTTTTTAATACAATCCATTGTATCATTTCCACTTGAAACATTTTCTCTTTTACTTTGAATAGAATCCAAACCATCTAGAGTGAAACAGCACTACATACATAGCTTCATTGCATGTCCTCCTCGTCTTCCTTTGCTCATTAAACTCATGACATATAGCCACTTCCTTGATTGCACCAGTGACTTTCCTGATTCTTTACTCATTCTCTTCTTAGGCTATTCCTTACCCCTATTCCTTTTTTTAGTTTATTTATTTTTATTGATTGCACATACACACATATATATTGCATCAATGTCTACCCCAAGGTTCTCCCATCTCCTTAACACCCATAAACCATCTTAATCTTTTGTGCCCTCCCCCATTTTCTCCCTCTCCCCCCTTTCTTGCTCTATGGTTCAGTCCTGTTGGCAGTTTTAAATTTTTCTTATCCGTTTATTTTTTTCCTATATCCCTCATATAAGTGAAACATCCCATATTTCTCTTTTTCTTTCTGGCTTATTTTTGCTAACATGATTCCTTCTAGCTCCATCCATGTTGCTGCAAATGACATGTTTGTCTTTGATTAATACATAATATTCCACTTACTCCTATTCTTTATATGGCTATATCTTCATGGTTTATTTCTCATAGCACCATGCCTTGTCACAGTTTATAATTAGTAGGAGCCTAGTTATTATTTATTTAAACCTTGTTATAGTGCCATATATAATAGATAACTGTATGTATACCTGCATACAGATATTGAATTAGACTCAGATAGCAAACTAGTAGTAGCTGTTCCAGGGCAGCCCCCCTCGAATTTGGAATGACCTGGGTATGAGTCCTTACCTATATGATTAAGAACTGACACAGAGAGGGAGATGAAGGGGGAGAAGAGTTATTTACAAAGGCAGCTAGAGGAAGGGAAGTAGGTGGGGGAGAGACAGAGACAAAGAAAGAAATTAATTGTCCAATACATAGTGAATTACTGTCTGTCCTACTAACAAGTGATATTAGGGTGCAAGTTGGCAGAAGAAGCACGATCACCCAAGCCCAAATGTATTGTTACATAGCCGGTATGACTGCTTAATTCCACCCCTACTTTCCAGTAGCTCTCCCAATCAGGAAGTCTCATTCATGGTATACATTATGAAAGTATATAAGAAAGATATGCACACAAAACAAGTGAAAAGTATATCTGATACTTCAAAACAAGTTAAAGAAAAAATGATAAAATATATGAAGAAACAACATAGGTTGCTAGAACTCAGAAAATTATTAAAAACAAAGAAAATTTTAACTCAGTAATCAACTTTGGTAGAAGGAGCACAGTATTTCCTTAAAGCAAGTGAGGGATTTGGATTTGGGAGAGTGGTAAGAACAAAAAAGGAAGGAAGCATAATGGACTATCGTAATGAACTATGGGTAATTTTGGGGAGGCTGATGAATAATACCTGATGAAGTTTCCAGATGTTACCACAATTATTAATAAATAAACTTTTTTTTTTTAAATTGACCTTGTGCAAGAGGAATGCAATTTATTCACTAACACTTAGGGAAAAAATCCACATTTACACTTGGGTTATGTAATGTGAAATTCATTATTCATTTTTTTTCAGAGGCAGCAAATAAGAATGGTTACAAGGCAGTTCCAACAGTAGGAATTGCTCTCATGTCAATAAATAAACTTTAAATTAAAATAAAACTATCTCCCTTTCACATTCTGAGCAGTTTAGTCCCAAAGCTATTAGATGATACAGAACAAATTAGTTCTCTGCATTGCAGCACTGGGAAGACTAGACAGACATAGTGACCCATTGGATTTAACCATGAAATGGACTTATGTACTGGGGACTGTGCAGGTGACACTTTGGATTCTGAGCAGAGTGAGGGGTTACGGGATTGGTCAGAGCCAAATCAAAGAGGTAAATGGTAGTAGAAATAGAAAAACTGGTCAGTTACATATAGAGAAATTGATTAAATGAGTACATTTGTTAGGGATAGTGTTATCTACAGTTTTCAGTGTTGGAGAAGAGAGTTATAAACATAGAAAGGGAGAAAACTAAATATAAACTTTACAAGGTTAGAATTGAAGTAAGTGTGAACTCATGGTTTTCAATGTATATAAATATAATTGCAGTTATGTTTGTCTAGCTTACATAGATACTCAAAGAAACTGAAAGTCAAACTTTCATATATAAAAGCTGCAATCACATATATCAGTAAAGAATTTGGGTGATATTTTTATGTAATCCTTTCCTGAGAGGAGAAAATAAACTTGAGACACCCAAAATAATACTGATATATAAGGATTGGTGTTAGCAAGTAATTAAGATCATTTTTAAAAAGAATGTATAAAACAGCTGTATAAGCTCTGACAGTTTGAATAAAAACAGTTATCTGAAAATGGAGAGAGAATTTAAAAGAAATATAATAACCAATAAGTGTTCAAGAGTACTGTACAGTTTTAAATGGCTCTAAAAGAATAATATTTCATATAGGATTTGGAGAGATTGCCCATAGTAGGGGTCCAAAAGCTGAACAGGAAGGTGTCATTAAAATAAAGGACTTTCCAATTTTATATTTATATATTTATTTTTACAAGTAAATGAATTTTAATACATTTTTGTTAACTATATAGTTGTAAGTATATTTTATATATGTAAATATGTATTATATAGTTGAAGTAACTATATAGTAGTAAATGTATTTGTTTACACAAACATGTAATTCTTGTTTAGGAACTTTATATACATACAAATTAGAAAGGTACATGTGTGTGTGGCACACATACAGATACAATACCAAAAGTTGAGACTGTTTCAATTACTATTGATTCATAACCACCCCAAAGCTTTACAAGATTAAAATAATCATTTTTAAGATTATGTAGGTTAGGAATTCAGGTAGGATTTTGGCTGAGTGGTTCTTATATTCTTGTAGCATAAATTAAGTTCACTTCTGGGCATTCAACTGGTAGATTAACTGCTACAGACAGTCCAAAATGGCTTCACTCCTTTGTCTTGTGCCTTGATTTTACTAACTAGAAGTCTGGGTTCAAACACTTATGTTACCACTGAAGCATTTTTCTTTAAGAGTATTGAGATTTCTTGGTGCCTGACTTCCCTAAGAATAAGCATCCCAAAAGAACCAGGCAAATGTTTCATTGCCTTTGTAATCTACCCTTGAAAGTCATTATATGATCATTTCCACAACATTATCAATTCTACCACAATTAGGAGTTATAAGACAGCCCAAATTCAAGAAGAGAGGGATTAGACTCCACATTTTGATGGGACGGTGGCAAAGTAATACAGTACCAGAACACTTAAAGTGGCAGGTATTTTTAGATAGTGTTATCTATGTGTGTATGAAGAAAGAATAAAATATGAATAGAACTAACATCAAATAACTTCTGTCATCAAGAGCTAACTCATCTTAATTGTTAACAATTTTAGATTGGTTAATAAAGCAAAAGCTGACTCTATACAGTATTTGTTGTAACAGATATATGTTAAAAGAATAAAATAGCTATAAAAATAGAATGAGGTACATCTGTATATGCTGTTATGAAGTGTTTTGCTATTGTGAGACTATTCCTATACTTACTATGTTAAGTAAATTAGAGAAGTATTTGTTATTGCTTAAGAAAGAATGATATAGCTGTGTCTGTATACATATCCAAGAACATGAAGACATGTATAAATATTTGCATATACTATGTACCTGCTTTATATTATTATAAGTAAATGAATAAAGCTTTCCTTTCAATGTTATTTGTAATGACCAGCCTGTAGTAGGGAAGGAAAAAGTAATGGAAACTACTACATTTTTTTAATATTCTTATTTTATATATTTGACTTTGAAACTATTTTTGCCAATCTGTAAAAACAATGATTATATTTAAAAAAAAACAACCTCTAAAAATTGAAGTTAAAGAAGAACATTTGAACCTAAATATCTATCCTGTTGGCAGAATGAACACCTAGAGGGGAAACTATGCCAAATGACTTTAAAACAGTTATTTAACTATCCCAAGTTTATCATACTCTAAGGATAGAAAACACCAGGAAAAAATAGTTTTATTAAATGTTTTCTTTAATCACTTCATGATCATAGTGTTGGAATTATTTAAGAATTATAAATGTGATATGTTGGATAAAACAAATGAGTCATGTATGCATTATGATAGTTCTATTACCACTGGTATCTTGAGAACAACAAAGGCACATGCCTTTTTAAGATAAAAGAGATAGGTAAAATCCTAGTGGTCTAATTCTTAATTAGAAGAACCAGTGTAAATTCATGATTCTCTTTAACTTCATCAATTTGTCTATATTAGCTCTTCACACAGATTTAAGATTTGTCATAAATAGGTAATTGTTTGAATTGTAATAAAAACATGAGTTTATTAATGATTTATTTTTAATTTTCTATTTTTAAATGACAGTGAAAGCATATTTTATTACATATTGATTGAAATTTTAAATATTTTGATTTTTTAGTAAATTACTGTTTCAGTTCATCTTAGTGTCCATAAAACAAGTTTAATGACTGTGGTGAAAATGAGATACTCGACAATAGTCATGTTTAATCTTCTTAAACTGTATAGCCTCCCATACAACTTTTTTGCTTTTGGTAAAAGGCTGGTATTAATAAGAAAATCTGATGATGTCTAACCCAGTTGTCTATAAGAAGGTTATTATGAAGAAAAGATATGTATGTAACTGTGTAATAATTGCAATATTTCTGAAAAATTAAGGTTTTATTTACTTTTTTATTTTTATTGGATTGTTTTCTTACATAGTTGTTCTAAGGTTTTATTAATAGATTTGGATCCCACTCATTTTATTTTGGTTTTAGTATGTTTTAAAATAGTGTTTAAATCATCTTAAATCATTTTTGTATAAAAATATAATATGTTTACAATTTAAGGTTGATTTTGTTTCTTATTTTGAAAATTTATAAAATCAGTTAAATTTTATTAATCAGATCTTAAGGCATATTTTTCCCATTTTATTAACCACACATCCTGTGTTTAAGAATATAAGATTAACTTATTTCCTCATTAGGAAAAAGTCAGTAAAAAAGCACCTAATATACTTCTTATAGATTTTTTTAAATGTAAAGTGGAATAAATCCTAATTTCTAACTTTAAATGTATATTTAAATTATTAATGTAGTATTAATACTGCTATTTATTGTGTAGAAGTTGTTTTTAATTGATAAATGTAAAATAGACCTTAGTAGCATGAGATTTATGAAGTTCAAAAAGTTATATATTATAAAATAAGTTAGTTATTAAAATTAAACACCATGTCCCACTCGTAGACATATATCCACAGAATATAAAACCATCAATACAAAAATCCATATGTTCTCTAACATTTATAGCAGCTTCATTTACAATAGCTGATGCATAAAAGCAGCTAAATGTCCATCAGCATACAGTTGAATCAAGTAGTGGTAAATCCACAGAATGGAGTACTACATTGCCAAAAGAAAAAATGGGATGCAGCCATTTTCAACAAAAAGGAGAAACTTTGAGAGAATTGTATGCAGCCAAGAACAATAAAAATAAACATAATATTATGTAAAAACAATTTATATATTAGACAGTTCAGTAGAGTAAGAACACTTTCAAAAACCAGTAGTTACCAATAAATATCCTGAAAACTCTGAGTTTAAGGTCATGGAGAGTAAAGGACAAAGGAATATAAGTTGCAGTAAGGGGTAAACAAAAGAGAAAAAGTACTAACTTCTTCCTATGAGCAAAATTTTATAGTCATAGAAAAAATCACATGAGAAAGTTTGAATTCTAACAGTATCTTTAGAAGATTATTAATTTGCAAACTGGACAATGAGGCAGATTTTTCTTTGAAGGTTCTAGCCACATTTAATCAATTATAAGACCGCTTTCGTACGTAATACTTTGTCTTCAAGTAACTTTTATTTTTAGAATATAAAATGCAAATTTCTCTTTTTCTTCAATCAGAATACAGTCGTTTTGAAGCCAAAATACATGATTTACGGGAGCAGATGATGAATAGTAGCATTAGTTCAGGATCAGGTTCTCTTCGAACTAGCCAGAAGCGATCACTCTATGTCAGGTAAATTTTTCCTACTTCTGTGGCAGTCCTTATTTATACATACAGATTTTTCCAGGTGTTTCACTAACTTAGTTTCATTATTAAAAAAAAAATACAATGTATAGTAAAAACGAAGGAAATGTTTTTTTATGCTTGATTTCCTGATAGTGTATCTTTAATGAGTTGGAATATTATTATAATTTCACTAGTACTTTCTATTATAATAGAATATGTTATATAACTCCTTGAATAATAATTACATGATAAAGACAAAATAACTATTTACCAGAACTTTTTTCAGTGTATATCTTGCTGACTGTTGTTGTAAGATCAAAGGGAAAATATATAGGTTAATGTGAGTTACTGATAATGGTTTTTCGTATGGTCTTAGGTTGGTGGCTAGTTTAGTAGGTATTCATTATACTCTATGATCAAGAATTCACCTAAGTATTTCATGTGTTACTTTTTATTTTACTGATTAGATACATTGTAGAGAGTAGAGATTGTGAGTGATTTCTCCATTGCTTATCAGTAACAATCATATAACTTTGGTAATTCAAAAGATTAGCAATAAAAGTAATATTTTCCCTTTTCTCAATATCTGATGGAATTTGTTCTGCCTCTTAAGGTACTTTATTTTCTATTATTTGTATCCTCATTATCTTTGTCATATCTATTTTATTAACTTTTAAAAGAAAGGATAAATGAATGATTGAATCAAACTTTTTTATTTTTGAGACTAGCTATATTTTTCCAAGTAGAAAGACACTATCAGAGTTAAGAATTTGTTGGTGGAAGTAATAATTTAACATTATAATCTTACTTTTCTGCAGTATAATTCTTTTTTCTAGTAAAGCCCAGTGTGTTATAAGCATTTTAACATATGTGTAAGCCTTTCCACTTTTTGTTTCTACCTACCTCCCTCAAATCATTAACTCTGAGATACTTGAATGAACACATTTGAAAATCACTAGTTCATTCATTTAGTCATCAAAAAATTCTTTCTCTCTTCAGTTTCATGTCAAAAATTATTTCTTAAAAGTTGATCCAAAGCCAGGCACGGTGGCACGTGCCTGTAAGCTTTAGCCTATATAGCGGCTGGGGCTAGGGATCATGGTTCGAGCCCCACTCGGGGCAACATAGCAAGACCTAGTCTCAAAAAACAGCTGGGTGTGGTGGCAGGTGCCTGTAATCCCAGCTACCTGGGAAGCTGAGTCTGGGGATTGCTTGAGTCCGTGGTACCACGGGCAACGTGAGCCTGCGGTTCCACGGGCAAAAAAAGCGAGACCTAGTCTCCAAAAAAAAAAAAAAAAAAGGCCGGGCACGGTGGCTCGTGCTTGTAAGCTTCAGCCTATGAAGCGGCCGCGGCCAGGGATCGCGGTTCGAGTCCCGCCTGGGGCCCGTAGCGAGACCTAGTCCCAAAAAAAATAGCTGGGCGTGGTGGCGCGCGCCTGTCATCCCAGCTACCTGGGAAGCTGAAGCTAGGGATTGCTTGAGTATGTGGTACCCCGAGCAACGAGAGCCTGCGGTTCCACAGGCAAAAACAGCAAGACCTAGTCTCAAAAAAAAAAAAAAAGTTGAGGCGCATGAAAAAAATATGATTTCTCTCTTCATTTCTGGTTTCTGAATTTGACAAAAATAATGGATAAATTTTATTCTAAATGAAATTGCTGGGGTATATTCATTCTAAATGAGGTACTTGTTCTAAATGAATACACTGTCTTAGAGTCCTTTTTTTTGAAGAGGGGAGAAATGATTGATTTATTTTCAATTGAGATGACATTAATTTACAGTGCTGTATAGATTCTAAGATTTTTTTTTGTTTTCTTTATCCTCAATATGTGTTTGCACAACATAAGAGCACTAAAATATAGAAAACAAATGGTAACGGATCTAAAGAGAAAAATAATAGCAACACATAACAATCAGGAACTTTTACACCCCATTTACATCAGTGAATCTATCTTCCAGACAAAATCAGTAGGTGAACACTGAACTTAAATGACACCTTGGACCAAATGCACATAGTAGATCTAATCAGAGCATTTTATCCAAAAGCAGGAGAATATACATACCTTCTCAAGGATAGATCACAAATTGGAACCAAAAATTCTCATTTTTTTTTTAATTTTACTAAGCATTTTCTCCAGTTGGAAATAACAGTTACGAAAAGAAAACTGCAAAAACCATAAAATATATGGAGAATAAAAAACATGCCACTAAACAACTGTTGGGTCACTGCAAATATCAAAGGAGAAATTAAAGTATATCTGGAGAGTAATGAGAATGAAAATACTGCATACCCAAATTTTTGGGATCAAGTAAAAAGTAGTAGAGGGAATTTTATAGCAATGCTAATGCCAACAGGAAATAAAAAGTTCAAACAATCTAATTTCATATCTACCATAACTAGAAAGAGAACAACAAAAGCTTAAAATCAGTAAGAGGAAGAAAATTTTAAAACAACTGAGGTAAACAAAATGGAAAACCAAAAACAATACACATAATCAATGAAACAGCTATTTTTTAAAACAAACATACCAAAATTAATAAACTTGGCAAGACTCATTAAGGGAAAAAGAGAAAAGACATGAATTTAGAAATGAAAGTGTCAACAGCATGAATGCCAGAGAAACACAAAAGATCCTAAGAGACTGCTGTGAACACCTGTCTATTCCTATAAATTGGGCAACCTAGAGGAAATGGATAGATTCCTTTCATCATACAGCCTCCCAGGATTGAATCACCTAGAAACAGAAAGTCTGAACAGACCTATCACAAATCAAGAAATTGAAACAGTAATCAGAAGACTTCACAAAAATTAAAGTTCAGGATCAGGTAGTATCATTGGTGAATTCTTCCAAACATTCAAAGAATATCTAGTACCAGCACTTCTCAGTCTCTTCCAAAAAATCAAAAAGGAGAGAATGTTTAACTCCTTTTATAAAGCCAGTCTGATACCAAAACCAGATAAAGATACCACCAAAAAAAAAAAGAGAGAGAGAGAAAATTACAGGCCATTTTCTCCTTTTTTATGTTCATTCTCAAGAGTGTTGCTTTGGATACTAGAATTTAATTTATTTCAATATTGTACATAAATGGAGTAGTAGGACACAATTTTTTCTTTTCATCTAATCTTAAAAGATTTTTGACATTTTTGGAATTAGTATTTTAAATTAATATTTTCCCAGAATAGTTGGCAACTGTTAAAGTAGTTCTGCATAGTTTGTTTTCATCATTGTTAGTGATGCTAAAAACCCTGTTATCTTATGGTTTAGTGAAGGAGTAATTAATGGGCAGAAATAATCACTGTTGATCTAGTTTTACAGTCCACAGCTAATGAATCAACTCTATCAGGGAATTTGTTTTCCCAAGTGTGTCAAGTCAACAAAGAGGAGTATCTCTTTTTTTTTTTTCTTTTTTCTTTTTTTATTGAAGTAACATTGCATTATAACATAAAATTTTGGGTAAGAGTTTCTTTTTATGCTTACTTGTTTTTAATTTAGAACAACTCAGATGAATTCAATATAGGCTAGCACTAAATTAAATAAAACATTATTTAAAATTTCTCATACTCTTTAGAGGGAAATAAGACAATAAACTTAACAAACTATAACCGTAAAAAGTTAGTTTTCTTTTTTTTAATTATCTCAGTGTTTTAACAAGTAATTTGAAACTTTTGTTTTCTTTTCCTTCTTAAAATAGAGCCCTCTTTGATTATGACAAGACTAAGGACAGTGGCCTGCCCAGTCAGGGATTGAACTTCAAATTTGGAGATATCCTCCATGTTATTAACGCTTCTGATGACGAATGGTGGCAAGCCAGGCAGGTTACTCCGGATGGTGAGAGTGATGAAGTCGGTGTGATTCCTAGTAAACGCAGGTAAATAGAAGTCTGTCACAGTCTTACCATTTGAATTTGAGCACCGTAGATAATTATCATTCCTTCAAATTTGTCTTATTTGAGCAGGTGATCTTTATGCTTGGTTTTCTTTTTCTTTTTTTTTTTTAATTCATTTTATTGATTTATCACAATTGTGAATTAATTGATCCCTCCTCCTCCCTCCATATCCCCCGTCTGTATCCCCCTTCCTCCTCCCTCCATATCCCCCTTTTGTATCCCCCCTTCAGTCACTCCTCCCATTTTTCTGCAAATTGTTGTTTGGTTA
>PVHY01004451.1:0-94058 GCA_004024945.1 Uropsilus gracilis
CCTTGGTTCATTTTTTTGCATGTCTTAGTCCAATTTTCCCAGCACTATTTACTGAAGAGGCTATCTTTGTTCCAACGTAAGTTTTTCACTCCTTTGTCAAAAATTAGTTGACTATATATGTCATCAATTAAAAATGACAAATTTGATGAATTTATCGAAATATGGATGTACCTAGAAGAAATCATACTGGCAGAAATGAGTCGGAAAAAAAAGACAGAAATAAATGGTTTCACTAATATATGGACAACCAAATGAAAGTACACAATAGGAGGATAGGGACAAGCTGGAGTGGTTGGGGAGGGGAGGTCGTGGGTGACCCCCAGAGATTAAAATGATGTGAAATATATATAAATAAATAATTCAATGAATTAAAAAAAGAAATAGAAGAACACCAAAGGAAAAAATGGAAATAAAGTCCCTACCCTTTCCCTGAGAGAATTAACATTGCTAATGGCCTTTTTATTGAGAACAATATGCAGATTAAATTCAATCTTTATATAAAAAATAAATCACACGCAGTATTGTAAAACAATGTTACATCCAAAAATTTTGTCTTTTTATTTCAGACTGTGGAAATCCAAAGCATTCATTTACAACATTTCATAGTAGTCATTACATTTTCACCTAATTCTGCATTTCACATGTAGAATACATTTCAAATAATTATTCCATTGACAATATTTTCCTTCTATGTACTTTTATATTGTACTGAATAATTATATATCTTAGACTTAGGTATACATTAAATTTTCTTATCAATCACTATAATAAAGACAGGCTAAATTCAGATTACTTTTTGCCTTCCAAACAACCCATAATCTTAAAATGCTATGTTTTCTGACTTTCTGACAGTCTGCAAACATCAGATGGGCCTTGCATGCTCAACAATGTATCAGATATGTGGTCATGGGAACTTAGCAGTGTATGAGAAACTAGAGGCTCAGTAGTTACTGGACCCTTCTGCGTATAGTTCTTTCTGACTACTCTGCCTTCCTGCCTGTCTATGCACTCCCCTGCTTCAACAATAAAGGCACATTAGATGTACCTATGTCTCCAAGAGTGTATTGCCTCTTTTCTCCTATGAATTTTTTTGTTTTCAGGCTTTACATAAACATCAGAACATAATAATTCTCAGAGGGATTATATTGTCATACATGGTCAAGAAGTTCAAGAGATGAGACTTTTAGCAGTAAATAAGTCAACTTTGTAAAACCCTAGACTTGTTGGTATCTTCAAAATGAAAAAAAATGCTATTTCTGCAATCTTTTGTCCAAACAATGTATTTTAAAGAAATGGTTCTTTTGATTCATAAGTCAGGCTCTTGAGATATAACACATGCTTTATTATGTCTGTTTTGTGTATATACTATGGGAATTTAAAGAGCTTAAGATAGCTACTAAAGTAGTAATTGTGGAGCAAGTCCTCATGTTTCAGTTTTAGATCTTTAATACTAGAGTCAGTAGAAATTAAGATGATCCCTTTAGACTATGGGTCTATGACCTATAGCTGTGTCTATGAACTTGAGTGTGGCTAACCCTCCACACATTCTATAAGCAAGCATAACTAGAGGCATGCAGCTTTCAAGAATTACAGAATTCTATCAAGCAAGGAATCAGAAAAACTTCAAATATATTCTGAGGAATAGATCTTCCCATGGTAGTACTGCATTGCAAATGTGTGAAAAAGACAGAGAAAAAACATGAACTGCAATAAATTATGACTAAAGTGAGTTAGCTTATTAACTTCCTTTCTCTGTTTCCTGGCAACTGGTAGCTAGCAGGTCTTAGAAGCTTTCAAACCTGAGAATGATAGGCATCCTCAGGTTCAAAGACTTCCTTGAACCTTTTGGACCTACAACAACAGCTAGCAGTCCTGTTGAAACAGGCTTCTCTGGGTAATTTCCAACACGGTTGGATACACAACACTGTTAGAACTAGCTCCCTCAAAGTTGCACATCACTGACATTCTGTTCTCAGCTAAATTTGGGAGAACAGAGGCTGCCTGTGAGACTGGCCTGGGGCGTGTACACCTGGTATTTCATACCTGAGCCACCTGACATTGGTCACTACAGCAGCCTAATGGGCCCTCCCCTACGGACACAGGTGTCAGGCACTGCCGGGTGTGGCTTACACATAATTAGAAAACACATCTGTGCAACAGCTTGGAAGGGTTGTTTTTTTTTTTTTTTTCCATATGGAAAGAAACATTTCTGCTTTTCTTAAAAATCTAAATCTAAAGAGACTTTTTAAAACATGAAATAGGAGTCAGTTCCCTAGAGATAGTGTTGCTGTTGTTAAATTATATATAATAAAGGTTTGTATGATCACAATAATTGTCTAAGTGAGCATGTTCAGGAAGAGAGAACTCTATTCAGAAATAAGAAATGCCATAGTCTTTTCTTGATTGGTTCTAGTAAAACAGGAAGTTGTCAGGGACAACACAACTTCAATGGGTTTTATTATCTTTGATTTTAGAGCAGAAGGTAGTTGTGTTGAGGAGAAATTATCATATTTGAAAGATGAAACACAGAAAAAAATTAAGCTTTCAGTCCCTAGTTTTGAAAAACCTTAAGTACTATGGCAAGTAGCTAAGAGCCGCACTCAAAATTGCAAAATCACTGACTTGGTGTCTTGCTTAGAAATTCATCTGAACTCAGCAGGTCACAGGTCTTAGAAGCAGTTCTTCAGTGGATTTCACACACAATTCACTCTTTGCAAGCAAGTTTAGTTAAGATCACAAAAATGCCACTGGTTGCTAAAATAATGTCCAAGTATTGGATACAAAAGAACAATCTTTGACCACAGAAGGACTTTCAACTCAATGAATCTCAGGCTCAGGACCCAGCAGGGAAGAGAAGACTGAAAATGTGACTGAAAATGTGAAAATGTGACACTTACTTAATTGGATTTAGTACACATACCAAAGTCTTTCCTTTCTGTCCACATATAATTCCAAATGATGACAGTCTTGACATAAACTACAAAGGGTTCTCTTCATTTAGTATTGGAAGCAAGTAGATGCTTTAAAGATTATAATAGGATAGAGTGATTTGCATATGACTCAGAGATCTACAAATTCTTGTACTGTGGAAATGGTGGAAGAACATAAGATACCTTGTCATCTTCCTATAAACTAAATGATGAGTTGCATACTGATATCTCTTTTAAGACAGGAACATTTATTTCCAGTATATCTCTATGAGAAATGTTTTACTTTTTTAGTAGATTTCACATCACTGCCATGATAGTTTTCTTTAGCTAAAATTACTTATTAAAATTTCACTTAAAAATAATACAAAGTACTTGCTAGAGCTACAAAAATTCGCAATATTATTTTACAGTTCCTATATTAAGATGCATAGAATTAGTTTGCCAAATACTATGAAAGATCACTTGTTCTTATGTGTTTTATAATCCACTCTAACACACGTGAACTGAAGTTTGGAGCCAAAATATTTTTTATCCCTTACTGTTAATTCATTTGCAATTCTAGACCTCCAACTAAGGTGAAACAGCTTAGTTGCTGATTTTCAGAATCTTCAAATTTGTGAAAGGTCATGGGGAAGACGGAGTGAAGTCACCAATACATAACAATACACATTGTGGTAAACATTTATTTACTGCATTATATTTTCAATTCATGTATTTCTTTGTAAGTATGCAGCTTACATTTTCATTAAAATTTATTTAAACAAAAATAATTCATCTCTTTAGCAAAATCATATAGCTCTCTCAAGGTATAATCTGAATTAGCTCAATGTAGCTCTTAAATTCTTTGGAAGTATATTTTTCCCCAGAAGTCATGTGAAAAATCACAAACACACACTTTCAAACATACACTTTTCTTATGCTTTCATTATTTCTTAGAAATTTTGTATCTTGCATGCTAATTTCTAAAGTTATTGTCTTCTATTAATTATCCATTAATAATCATCCATTAAAATGGAAGCTCCATGAGGGCATAAGCTTTTGTCTATTTTGTTCATTGTTGTATTCATACCCGGAATATGTCTATTGTAGAAGCCAAAAAACACAAATCAAGTGACTATGTGACAATTTCTAGAAACTGAATTCATCAGTGAATGGCACAAACTCTCAATGTTATGTTTTTGTGCTTAGATTAAATTGTTTTAGCTCTGAAAAACTGGCAGGAAAAGATTAATTTATTACATTAAGGAATCAATAAAACCTACTGATCCATGATTTTTATGGCAAACATAGGCTACATGTTGAGGCTTATTTTAAAGGAAGAGTCATGTCTATTCTGTATCCAGATTTGATATGCATTATAGCAAATTTTCTTTTTAAATTGAACCATTTCAGGAATACAGATACCATGGTTGAAAGTCACAATAAAAATTTTCTAACATGCTTGTCGTCTGACTCTTAGCCCACTAAGGTATCTCAAAATAAAGTTCCTTAAAAATATGACATTTGAATATTTCAAGATGTACAGTGATGCTATTTTAAAGTATTTAATGTAAATATGTTTAAATATCGAAGGATGAAACAGTTGAGTATGTATTTAGTCACATTTAACTTAAAGTTTACATTTGTGATCCTCTAAACTGAAAACAAAGTTTACATTTGTGGTCTTCTATAACCTAAGGGGTGGGGGGCTAGACACTGAGTTTCACAGAATTGGATTCAGTTCCATTATGTGAAAAAATGGTTGTAATTGAGTCAAAACTGTATGGTTCAGCACAAGCAAATGTGCCCTGATATTATATTTTGAAGTAAAATGCATGTTTGACAATCTGTTTAAGTAGAATTTGGAAAATAAAAAAAGATAGTTACAGTCAATTTGCTTAAGTTTTTTCAATCTTCACATATACTTTTGGTAATTGCATTATAATTTGTAGTTTCTCAAAAATCTATATCAAATGACTTGTTTGAGACATTTACCTCAAGTAAGATTGTTTTTTCATTTTGTGGCAATTTCTTCATAAAGATTTTTGATTCTTGAATTTGGGGGGAAATCTATCATTAAAAGTAAGATAATGGCCTTATTAGGCTTTTCCCAATAAGCTGAGAGTAATTTTACTTCCCTCATGGATCTGCTTACTCTAATTGTAGAAATTACAGAGAGTAGTCACTCAAGAGAGAGGGCTGAGTACAGATTAGATCCAAGCAGGGACCTTAGTAAGGAAGTACCTCTAAATGATGACAGATCTATACTTACCAGAACCACCTAACCAACTCTCTTGTTACAGGGCAATAAAAATCTATGACCAGTAGATGCACTGACAGATTTTAGAAACAGGAGATCCTAGCCTAGAACAAAGTTTTCTTAATGCAAAACTCATACCAAAAATGAAAGCATTTGTCAGTTGTGATTTTTTTGAATATTGATATGTTACTCCTTAAATTATGATACTGTTAAATGTGGAGCAATTTATAAAAATGACACAATATTTGCTTTCACCCAATTTTAAGTGCATTTTACCTTGAGACTATTTTAATTGATATTTTTAAACAAAAGAATTTGAGTATGAAATTCTGCTGATTGCAATAGTTATAATGTTAATATATATAATTGATTATAATTAATGTTAATATTTTATGTTATAATATTGCATACATATATGCATAGTAACTTTTAAAAATTATTGCAGTGCATCATGGGACTACTGATACAGAAATGAACACTGAATGCCCTGAGTGTCCTTCCCTTTTACATAATACAAAATATGCTCATCATATCATTTTGCTGAATGCTCCTCCTGTTCTCATTGTTCTCTTTTCTCCTATTTATCCTGCTTGATATTTCAATTCCTAATGGGAACAATTACCTTGAATGTGCTCTAAGATTGTTCATGCTTTCTTAAATTCTATATTCTCACACTGCAGGCTAAAACAGTAAAATGATCGATCCGTGACTAAAAGTTTGGGGGAAATATCATTTATAAGTTTTGCTATTACTAGTAATGAGTTTTTACTAGTATTGGTAATTATATATCATCATTATTTTCATCACTAAGACAATATTGTGCCAATCTTTTTCTGTTTCTAGGATTGTGAATCAGTCACACTGAACACATAGCTTTGCTTTTGTGCAAGGGGCATAAATCAAAAGTAGATTTTGGCAGGTAATAGGCAGGTTTTCAAATTGGTTATCATGCTTCTCTTGGCAATAAATATTTTCTAATTATATTCTCTTCTGATGGAAAATAAATCGGTATTTTTTAATCAAAATAAATTTAAATTGATAACCCAGAAAACTACATGAGAAACATGACTTTTTTCATCTAGTATTTTTGATAAAGACTTACACAAACCTTTACTATCACACATGCACACTCTTTATTTGTCCCATATACCATCAGTGATGTGTATATAAACTATTAGCAAGGCATAGAATAATATAGGAAGGTGTTCAGTAGTGAAAATAGAGTTTGAAAATACTACCTTTCTTTTCTCCCTATAAGAACCTCAATATCCAGCAAAAAAAAAGTGCAAATTCAGTTACCAAAATATATCACTAAGCTAATGAATGAAGAGCAAATAACTTTCTGACCTCAATATTCAGCTTCATTTCAGGACCATAGTAAAAAAATATAAAAAAATATCTTTCAAAGGTACAATACCATAGGAAGTCTTGATAAAATATCAGCACAAACAAAAGAATCAACACACAGGCAGTTAAGTTAGAAAATCTACACATTCCTAATTTTCTAGATGTATTTCTTTGGTTAAAATTCTTGACATGCTGGGAATAAATTTTTCCCTTTAAGTGCTCTTGTAAGTCCATGTTTTCTTAGTCCTTGATAAACTATTTTGGGATCATTAGTTTGCAGCTGCAGAGGAAAGTGATTTCAGCTGTATTCAATTCTCTACTCTGTACAGAGATCTAGTCAATGGGGAATTCCAAGGGTCTCATAACCAGCATCTGATCTGAGGACCAAAGAGGAGAGATCTGGGAAAGGCAAGGGCCTAGTATTTGCTCATACATTATTTAAAAACCCTTGTGAGTGATTTAGATGTTGGAGTACTGTGAGGGGGAAAATACCTTAGTCTCTGGTATATAATGAGTCTACTCCTTAATAGACTGGCCATGCACGGTAAAATACAATCGTGGTTTACTTCCATAAGTCAGCTGACTTTTCCCCAGGCAGCCTTGTGAGCAGGAATGAGATAGGTGAGCTCTTGGGAATTAGGGATGCTTCATAAATAAGAATTTGCAAATAGTTCCAACTGCAATTGGACTTTCTTTTACTGCTTGTTGGGTTCTAATATTCTAATAAAAGTACTCCCGTAGGACTCAGTTCTATACTGTCCCTTGTCATAAAACTCCCATATAAATTTTAGGAAGCTTCTTAGGAAACAGAAAGCTGACTGCATAGCATTTCAAAAATACATACACCTTCATATCCACAGCTGCTGAAACCAGAGATACCAGAATAGCAGAGCCTGCACCCTGAATTCATAGAAACTGCTCCAAATACTGATGGATGATTGCCACTGCCTTACACTTTCCCCATTTTTGTGTTTAGTGTTCCAGATGTATTTTTAGAGAGAAAGAACCTGAAGATATTTGTTGTGAATAGAATAGAATATTGAGATGAACCCTCACCTTCAGTTGTCTCTTATGATAGTATAAGACTTCTGATATTAAATTATCCCTGAAGTACCTTCATAAACAATTGAACAGTTGAACTAAGATTGATAAACTTTTAGGATACCACCACATTAATTCATCCCCACCCAAGGCAACAACAGTCAGTGTTTGGAAGATTGGGGATAAACAGAGTGTGCTTAATAATGCAGTCATTATCCCAGGGTTATCCCAAACCAGAGAAACTGCCCAGTGACCATGAATACTGTCCCAGAGAATAAGTTTCTGGCTATTAGAGGTGGAAACAAACAGAAAAAATGATCAAATCAACCTCATCTACATTTCATCATGGCTGGGATGAGTCCTGACTAGAAGCATTTGACAGTGACCATAATAGTTGTTTTACTGGGGAAGAAAATATCCAAAAATTACATCAGTAATGTTTGAAATAATTATACAGAGTCCACCTTAGTTTAATCAATGATTTCAGTTATTTCTTTATATTTTATTAAAACAAAGTCTTTTGCTCCACTCTCACTCTACTAAAACTTTCTTGGATGCTATCAATAAGCTGGTAACTGGTATATTTAATAATTTTTTCATTATTTGCTTTTATCTATTTTTTATACTCTTCCATTCCTTAAATTTCCAGATACTTTAATCCTTTTGTTCCAGACAGAGAGGGTCTTGACTTGGAAGATTTAATAATCAGGAGGGATAAAGGCAAGCAGCTGCCATTTTGTTAGGAGTCAGAAAGTGGCTGGTTGTCTTACTGTTAATTCAGCAATTTATTATCCATTTGACTGAGAGCAAAGAAAAGAAGGAGAACTTTCTGAAACATACTTCAGGACATATATTGGCCCTGTATTTGATGGTGTCGAGAAGAATTTCCTTTACTCACTGCCCAAAGTAAAAAGCATGTATAGTTTCTCAAAACTCAACTTCTTGACCTGGTGAAAGGTCAGTCTTCCATACATGAAGAAGCCTAGGATATGAAAGGTAAGTCATTAATAATCTTATTTTTTTACATTCATAAGCAATGTTTCTTATGTTTTCAAGAGGGATTAGTCTTCTCTTTTAAGGAGTTTAGTTTTGAATTCAAAATAAGGGGATTTATATGATTTTGGAAGACTTCCAAATTCACAAATTCTTCATTGCAGAGTTGAGGGTGTGAAAGGATGTGTAAATATTTGGTGAGTAGCCTGAGTCATTCCAATGGAAATATTCTCCTTCTGGTATTTTGGCATGAACTGAAAATGCCCCAGGCTGGGCCTTGACTTTTGATCCAAACATAAAAGATTGAAAATAAATGTAACATATAGGGACATCTTAATAATCCCCCTGAGCCTTATATTTTCCATAAATACCTTATATAAAATGGGAATTTCCTGATGCATATTGAATTAGGAGAGTGTAGTATTGGTGCAATGTCTATGAGAGGGTTGGAATGGGGTAGAAAGTAAGAAAACTGTCTTACTACTATTATTTGCTAACTAAAGTGGGAAGGGAATGAGAGTGTCAGGAATTCCCCAATTATTACCAGTTACCCAATTATTAACTACAGTAGCTGAGTCTTCAGGAGCTAGTAGTATAAAAATATAAAACTGAAGGATAGGAACAGATTTAGCTTCACTTACCCTTTTTTGCTTTCTAAATCCTGTTAATAGTTTTACAAGCTACTTGATCACTCCTTTTTAGATATTATTGCATTTTTGGTAATTAAACTTTTTCTGAGGTAGAGCATGTATACAATTTTATGCACCTTTATTCTAATGCTATCAGTACTATTTTAAGCTGCTTCTGAACTTTGTGTCTGTAGAGTTCTATAGCATGTAATTATTTATTTTGGAATTTTTTTACTCAAGTGATGTCTATGAGGCTGAACTATATTGTTGCTTACCACAGCAGTTTGTTCTATTTAATCACTATGTGATTAATCACTGCTGTAAAAATATCAAAACTCACTTATCCACTATTCTGTTGAAGGTTGTACAATTTCCAGGCTTTCAAAGAAATATAATGATTAAATCTCCTTTGAACATTCTTATGTTTGCTTTTCTTGTATCCACATCTTTCTTGGATATAAAAGTCTATGAGTAAAATGTGTGACATCAGTTAATAGTGACAAACTCTCTCTCAAAGTTTTTGGACTATTACACAATTCCTATAGCAATGAATGCATCATTATTCTGCAGCCTCACCAAAATTTGTGTAGCTCAATCATCCTGTTGCAGTCATTTTTGAACAACTGCTGTGTAGGATTCTACTGTAAATATTCTATAGTTCATATTCATTACATATTAAAAGACAGGTGTTTCCTTGTACATTATGGCAGGATTTAATTGTATTTTTCTCTAGTTTTTAATATTAAATTTCCTGGGATACATGATGTGAAATATCCCTTATATTATTTTGCAACAAGGAGGAATGTCACTAAAATACATGTATTATGGGTTAGATTGTGTTCCCCAAATTCATAGATTGAAATTCTACTTCTAAGGAACTCAGAATGTGTCCTTTTTTGGTAATAGAGATGATGCAGATAAAATTAGTCAAATTTGGAAAATTTCATACTAGAGTGAACCTGCTGATATGTGAATAAATACAGAAAGAAAATAGGCATGCACAAGTCAAAGAGAGTGATCTTGAATGAATCCTTCTCACAAAAAGGAACCCTGCCCATTGGTACCTTGATTTCAGACCTATCACCTCCAGAATGGAGACCATGCATTTCTGTTGCCCTAAGATATCTGCTTTGCATTGCTTTGTTCCGGTAGCTCTAGCAATCTGATGCAATCTGCATCTGGTGTTCCCTACCATGCTCATTGTGGATGATCCTACCAATGTGATGTTTAACTCTCTTTTCTGGGGAAAGTATCACTTGTGCAGCATTTTTTGACCAGGCATGATGGTGCATTCCTGTAAGCGGCAGCCTAGGAAACCACGTCCAGGGCCAGTAATCGTGGTTTGAGTCCTGCCAGGAGCACATAGTGAGACCTAGTTCCAAAAAAATATAGCCTGGAGTGGTGGCACGCACCTGTAATCCCAGCTACCTGGGACACTGAGTCTGGGGATTGCTTGAGTCCGTGGTACAATGGGCAATGTGAGCCTGCGGTTCCACAGTCAAAAATAGTGAGACCTGGTCTCAAAAAAAAAAAAAAAAAGTGCAGCATTTCGCCTCCAGACAACTTTTTGCTTTTCGGAACGTGCTGTATATTATAGAAGGGAACTGACATGTAGGTAAAATAGGATGGGGTTGAGGATAACGATTTACATGTTAAAGTATTAATGGAGCAGAGAGCCTTGTCAGAGCACCTTAGTTCCTTTGCTTAAACACTGAGGTGATGTGCCAGCCTGATTTCCACTTTATCACTTCTGAAAAAGCAAAGTGAATCTTCATCTTGGCCTTTTGTGAATGCTTGTAGCTCATAATGCACTAAAACTGAGAATCTCACCATAATCTCACCAATTCTTTGAAACACAACATAAGCATAAGAGAACTTACATTACTATGCTAAAATATTATCCACGCTAATTATGGATTAAATGATATAATTCAGCTAATAGACTTTAAACCTATAGTGGGAAAAAAACAATGCTCCATTGTCTGGGTTCTAAACCAGATTTGCCTGAAAGACTGATCTGAATTATTACTGCCAACCTAATACAATCTTCCTCTGTGAATTAGAGATTGACAAAAGAGTAAATGAAATATGCAAAACTATTTCTTCCAGAGGAATATAAAATTCACTAAAAGGACTTAGTAAACACCACTGTAAACATATGATATACATATATCTTTATGGACTGGGGATGGGAGGATATGTCTCCAAACCACATGAATAGTGGAATTAAAAGGACAACACTATGACCACCTGTAGCTGAGAATAAGTTCCCAGGTAGGGGATGTGCAAATGCTGTCCTGGTGAAGATGGATGGTCTCCTCCTCTCCTTCTACCTCATTCTCCCTCACCCATTCCCCCTCCCTCTCCTCCCTTCTTGTTCTCTCCCCTCCCTTCTCCCTTCACTTTCCCCTTCTCTCTTCCTTTTCTTCTCCCTCATCCTATTCTTTTAAAATATATAAAATTATGTTAGGGACATTAAAATGACCCTAATGAGTGGTTCAGCCTGAGCTAATTTTCACAAAGGATAGACTGCTAATCTGAAATCAAGTGATTATTATCTTCTTTTTTTTCTAGCTCTGCGGCATCTGTAGGAAGGGCAGCAACTTTGCATATTCATATTTGTGAAACACTGACAGGGGAATGGTGCTGTGTAAAAACTTAACTCCCTTTCCTATCAGCCCATCTGACTTTTCTCTGAAAATGAACTTGGGTGCATGCTGACCCTCCTAGCAGTCAATAATGGGAGCGATGAAAGAATGGAAGGGAGGAAAGTGCTCAGAATGTCCTAGATTCCATCCTGCAAACATTTCTGTGAATAGCCTGTTAACACTGCTTTTCAGAACAACAATGCAACATGGCATTTCCCTTTCCAGCTGCCAGTCGTTAGCCAATCCCTTGACCAAGTCTTTATTAAAAGGTTAGAGAAGTGACCTTTCTTATTGTTCAGTGATTCCCATTCAAGTCATCTCCTCTGAGACTAGTTCACCATTCAGAGATGCACAGCCCTCCAAATGACAACATCAATGAATGGCCACCGTTCAGCTTTAATAAGGCCTTTTGACTTGAGTTTTGCATCAGTCACATTTGAAAACTGGTAAATTATAAAACAAACAGCTAACCAGATCGGAGTAGCCATTCACACTTTGAACTGACTTTGCATGTAACAGCTCATAACCAGATGGCAGGAATAGGATGCGGTTCAACTATACTTAGGAATTATTTCTTGGACTCCAGGTTCAGTTTACACATGTAAAGACATAAATAGACTTTAACCCAACTATTGAAATAACAAAGTATTTTATCCCAGGGTTCTAGAAGTTTTCTAGTTTAAGAAGTATTGGAATATGTCTTAAAATAATAAAGTACCTCTGGGACATCATTTTGTATATAGCTCTCTTACAATCCTGTATATACAAATTGGAAGTGATTTTTTTAGACTGCATGTAAACCAAGCCTGAATTTCAAAACACATGCTTTTATGAATCTCCCTCTTCTATGTTAGTTTTGTCTTTCTAGCTAAGGTTGTGAAGGAAAAGCTTTCAAAAAACTGGGTCAAAATCACCTTCAAATTGCTAGCTTGTTAGCATGTTCTCTCTATTCCCAGTCCCTTAAGATAGAGAGCAGGTGCACACCCTGGTGCTTGCTTTGTTTAACTGTTCCCACATAATAGAATTTCAGGACAACAGAAGGTTTGGGAGGTCATTCAGTGCAACACTAAGTTGACTGGTTATACATTGCCTACCCAGGAAAGCAGAGGATATTCACCAAGCATATTTGGGCATATTTGGATTGTTTTCTCGTGACTTGAGGTATCTTCATTAATCTAAATCTCAAAAACCCCTGGGACCCACAGACAGAAAATTCATGGATGTGAGTGAAAGGTTTCCTTCAATGAAAAACTGATAATGCAAGAGTATTTGAAATTCATTTGTTCTCCATTTGTCTTTCTCTACACTTAGTCATACATAGTGAGACTAGATAAGCACTGTCATTACTTTTTAAAAAATAATCATATTAATTTACTTCAGAGGAGAGGTTCCAGAAAGTGGAATATTGCTGTATTCAAATATTTTCTTTAGCAGAAGGGAGATTCCAGAAGGAGGAACATTGCCACCTTAAAATATTTTCTTTAATACAAAAATTATATGAATATCCAAAAACTCTGAATTAACTTAAATTTTCACCCATCATAAGCTCTTCCTAATTTTCACTGTCAATTTTCTCAGAGAATACAAGCTGATACCTGCAGTGAAATGGTCACATTTTTTTCCTCATAGAAATGTGACTGAAAATAGGATGTGTTATTTTCAGTACACGTGTGGACAATTA
This sequence comes from Uropsilus gracilis, assembly GCA_004024945.1. Taxonomy (NCBI): domain Eukaryota; kingdom Metazoa; phylum Chordata; class Mammalia; order Eulipotyphla; family Talpidae; genus Uropsilus; species Uropsilus gracilis. The sequence continues at coordinate 13,509 of PVHY01004451.1, forward strand.
GATCCTGCATCACTGAGAGCTGATTGAGAATTCACAGATTTGCTTGATAAGCCTGCTCACATTTGATGTATATATAAAGAAAGTGTTTAATTCAGTTATAGTTTTTCATAAGCAGAAATGAACATTTCCCAAGCCAAGACCTAAAAGAAAATGGTACAGAGGGACAGACTGAAGAAGGAAAGTTAAAATAGAATAAATTATATTTTGAATGAAATTGGAAAAGGAAAAGAGTAGAGCATTATCTGTATCCTTTACATAAGCCAATGAAAGCAATAGTTTAATAATATATATTATTTTCTAGATACATGGCACATCATGAAATTTTACTACTGATGTAAACTTTAATCAAACATATCTTCTAATTTTCTCAGACAAGCATACAATGTGTACACGCAGGCATATTTTTCAAATATATAGATGTATATAAATGTATGTCACAAATATCTACAACTTGAATTTGCTAACTCTAAATATTAGAAAAATACTACCCCTAGACATAAACATATACCTTTATGTGAAAATATTTTTCTCTCCACTGAAGTTATAGAAAAAAGTACTGTAAACAAAGGGCAGTAAAAGAAGTTACATATGGTAGATGCCAAGAAAAAACTGTTTACTACCCCTCACAGGGGAAACAAGTTTTTATTATTTTTATATTAAATTATTTTTATATAAATTTCATATCTTTGTAATCCCTGGAGTTTGCTCACGACCTTCCCTCCGTGACCAGCCCCATCTTCTTTCACCCATCCCACCCCGAATTGTGTATTTCAATTTGGTTGTTTCCTTGTTTTGACTTTTCCTCATGGCTTTTTGTTTATTTTTCTTATGTTCCATATATTAGTGAAACCGTTTGGTTTCTGTCTTTTTCTTTCTGACTTGTTTCTGCTGCTAATATGGTTTCTTCTAAGTACATCCAGATTATCATAAAATCATCAAATTTGTCATTTTTAATTGATGAGTAATGTTCCATTGTGTGTATGTACCATACCTTTTTAATCTAGTCATCTGCTTTGGGACATTTGAGTTTTTTCCATATCCTTGCAATTATAAGTAGTGCTGCAGTAAATATCCAGACAGCACTACTTATAATTGTAGTATAAAAGGTGTCCCTTTTTACAATCACTGAGGTCTCCTTTGGGTTAGATTCCCAGAAGAGCAATTGCTGGATCAAATGGTAGTTTCATTTCCATTAGTTTGAGGGTCCTCCACAACGTTTTCCATAGTGGCTGGATCAATTTACAGCAGTGTAAGAGTGTTCCTTTCTCTCCACATCCTCACCAGCACTTGTTGTTGCCCGTTTTTTGGATGTGGGTCATTTTTACTGGTGTAAGGTGGTATCTCATTATGGTTTTGATTTGCACTTCCCTGATTACTAGGGATGTTGAGCATTTTTTTCATGTGCCTGTTGGTATTTGTATTTCCTTTTTGGAGAAGTAAGATTCCTCCCTAACACCATGTACAAAAACCAACTCAAAATGTATAAAAGACTTATATGTAAGACCTGAAACCATTATATGCATAGAGGAAAACCTGGGCAAAACCCTCCATGAGTTACAATTCAGAAATCCATTTCCGGACAAATCTATAGCAGGTAAAAAAAAAAAAAAAGGAAAACATAAACAGCTGGGACAACATCAAACTAAAAAGCTTCTGTACAGCAAAAGAGACAACAGAGAAAACAAAAAGAAACCCAACTGAGTGGGAAAAAATTTTGCCCTCCATATACGTGATAAGGGTCTGATAACAAAAATACACAAAGAACACACACAACTTAACAAAAACAAAGGAAAAAACCCATTTTAAAAATGGAGAGAAGAACTAAAGGAACACTTCTCCAAAGATGAAATACAGTGGAAACAATTTATTGTGATCTAATAATAAAAGTATAATGTATCATATCTGCATTAAATAGAAAAGGGACCCTTTGTACAATGATCAATTATTTGGCTTTGGGATTATATTAAGGTTTCTGAATTCATTCAAGTAGGAATTTTTGCAATATGGTCAGAATCCAAAAGTCAAATGAATTATTTGTTGTCTATAGAAATGAATGAGGGAGACAATTATCATTATGCATATAGATAAACTTATTAACATACAAATCAATCAAGAAAGAAATATCATTTCATAAATGTGTAACAAAATAATTTATTAGGAATAATAATTAAAAAATGGAACTGAAAACCATTGAAAAGATACTACAAATGTATACACATTTATATATTTATGCAATCACATGCATACATTATATATAGTCACAGACTTTACAAAAAAAATGCCCAGAATATGCTTCATTCATAAAGCTAGTTTATTAAGTACTTTAAGGCATTTCAAACTATATATATATTTTTTCTTATTTTGAATTTTTTCCTTAAAGTATTTTTTCTGAAGTTATATTGCTATGTGTAAGCTTCAGTTGTGCATAACTGAGAATTAGCACTTGACCATGTTATATTAAGTTAACCAACACAAATCTAATGTAATTCTTTCACCATATATTTTTGCTTATTTACCTATCATTAACCCCACTACCCTACTGGTAGTCATTAATTGTTCACATAGTCCAGAAACTCATTTAGTTTGTTGTTGATATAGATCACAATGAGTTAAAATATACAAGTGTTTGCCTCTTTCTGTCTGGCTTATTTCACTAATCCAAATTCCCTCCAGGTCTATTCGTGTGTGTCAAATGGCATGATTTCATTTTTCCTTTATAGCTGAGTAGTATTTCATAGAGTATATGTACTACATGCTTTTTATCCATGTGTCAGTAATAGATACTTAGGTTATTTTCAATTCATGGCTGTTGTAAACAATGTTGCAATAAACACCGTGTATAAACCTCTTTAAGTCATTTTTTTTCTTAATGCAGGCAAATATTTAAAAGTAGTATACCAGACTATTTGGAATTTCTATTGTTAAGGTTTCTAAGGAATTTCCATACTGTTTTCCATAATGGCTGCCCCAATTTATATTACAATGCAAGAGGACTCTCATCTCACCACACCTTCTCCAACACTTCATTTGTTGTGCTTGGTATAATTACCATTTTTACAGGTGTAAAATAATATCTCACTGTTGCCTTTATTTGTATTTATTTAACAATAATAGATGATAAGTATCTTTTCATATACCTATTGATCAATTCTCCAAAGACATTTCTTTAGAGAAATGTCTATTCAGATTCTAGGTCCATATTTTAATCAGGTTGTTTGTCTTTTATTGATAAGTTTATGAGATTTTTATACTATTTTATAGTAACTTCCTAAGATATCTAAGACAATATTTTCCCTTTCTATAAGATAGCTTTTCATTTTCATGCACATTTCTTTCACTCTACAGGGGTTTTCCAGTATAGTTCCATTTCTTTTTGCTGCTGTTCCCCTTATTATTGGAGTGACGTTCCCAAGGATAACTTTAAGACTGATAGTAAGGAGCTTGTAGGGCTTTTTTGTTGTTGTTGTTCTTTTTTTTTCTTTCTGTATTAGTGGTGTCAGTTCTTTAATTTATTTTGAACTAATTTTTGTGTAAGGTATTATGTAGTGGTCCAGTGTCATTCTTTTGCAACAGCTGTCCAGTTTTCCCAGCAATGTTCAATGGAAAGATTTTTCTTTGTGCAATGTGAGCTGTTGGCTCCTTTGTTGTAAATTAGTTGTCACATGTGTGTGGTTTTGTTTCTGAGCAAACAATTCTGTTCCACTGATCTGAGTATCTGTTTTTATCCCAGTAGCAAGGTATTTTAACTTTTATCACTTTTAAGTACAATTTGAAGGGAGTGTGATACCTTCATTTTTTGCTCCTTTTTTCCCTCAGGAGTATTTTTGTTCTTTGGGGTCTTTTGTAGTTCCAGGTAAATGATTTTTTGTTCTGTTACTTTTATCAAGATTGCCTGTGGAAAATAATAGGAATTGTATTGATATATAATTAGTGAACCCAGCCATTATAACAATGTTAATTCTTTTCACTTCATGAGTACAGACTATCTTTCCATTCTTTATGTTTTCAATTTCTTTTAAAAAATGTTTTAATAGGTTTGGTATACAGATCTTCCATTTCTTTGTCAAATTTACTCCAAGATTAAAACAGTATCTATAATATTAAAGATAAATCATGTGAAACAATGGTTATAATTTGAATGAGATTTCTTTTTACTGATTTTGATTCATAAATGGGAAAATGTATAAAGGTAAAGAAAGAATATTCCAACTCTGAAATAACACCTGAAAAGTAAGTCCTCATAGATCAAAAGCTATGGAGAATAGTACCTGTTTCCCTCTTGAATGAAATATATTGTTTTGATAATGAGATATTTAAGTCTGAATGGAGAAGTGGATATTGAGGAATAGTTTTCCACTGATGATAAGAATAACAAAATGATTATTATAAGTTGAGTATTTCTTCTGTGTCAAACACCACATGTTCCAGGGACTGTTTATATGAAGAAATTCATTCATGTCTTACAGTACCTATCTAAAAATGAGGAAATATCACACTTTAGAGAGAGGTTAAGTGACTCAAAGGAATAGAAAAATAAGAATCTAAATATGAAATAACTTTATTTAAATCATTTACCATAGCAATAGTTCACACTAAGAACTGATCAGTTGTGAATTGTAAGGTCTATAAATTAAAATTCAAGTGAAGCTAAATCACTTATAGTAAAAAGAAAAAAATTGGGATATTTTACTTTTACCTTCAATAGAATAATCATTGAATATTCAGATCTGAGGATGCCAAGAGATAATTTTGCACAATTTGGTTATTCTTTTTGGAGATGAAATTGAGGTCTAAGTTGAGACAAATAGAATAGTGTGCAATCTCACTAGAATTGATGTCAGGTTATACCTCTAAGGTTCTTTCCTCTGTACCATATTGCCTCATTAGGTGTGCAACATTTGAGACTCAGGATTCTTTTTGCAGTGAGATATCAATCATCTTTGCACAACAAATAAAATTAAAAACAGTAGGATGACTTTTCAGAATTTTAATTCATGAGCAGATGAATGTATATATAATGGAAATCAAGCATTGCACAAATGAAGAATGCATTTACATTAAATAACTTTTCTGAATTTTAAAGATAATATCCCCTCATTGTGTGGGAGTGTTAACAAGCAGCTAAGGACATTTATCAAATTGTCTGGAGATAGACGCTTTTAAACACTATTTTCATTGAAAATGAAAATGACATTGAAGAATAGAAAAACTAAGTCACATCCTCAAGTTTGTTATTATCATATTCATTACATTTTGATAAATGCTAGACACTTAGAAATCTTATTCTATAGTCAAATATCAAAGATAAAAGGGCATATTTTATTAAATTCATAAAATTATAATAATTTTAAATGATTTATATAAAGAATAAATAGTGCAATCAAATGAGTGTGTTGCATAGAGTGTATTTTTCAAAAATTCATGTGTAAGTTTTAAAAATTAGTTTTGATTTTACTTCAGCATTATAACCATTTACTGCATACTTATTTCCACATGGTGGGGGTGGCATTAAAATCTACAGGAGATGGAGGACTAATGAAGACATGACATTTTAGAAACAATCATTCAGTATAATTGAAGAAAGATATTCTTTATTATTAGGAATAAGTAACAAATCCATTTGATTAGTCACATATCTATGTACATAACTAATAATAATTTTCATTTTATTTTAAAAGAGTTTAGTTTAGGAATACTTCAAAGAAGGAAGATACTCTTAAGTGCTAGTGAATTCTTAGTACAGGGTGTGGCACATAGTAGCCCCTCTAGCAAATATTAGATAGGTAAACTAATAAATGGAGTAAACTGGAGAGTGGTTGAGAAAGGCTGAGGTCAGAAAGGAAAATTCTTACATGCTACAGTAATTAGTTCAAGTGGGTAAGAGTCATCCAAAAATTTTAATCACAATTAGATATTTGATTTATAAATATTATTCTGGGAATATTGTAAAGCTAGCTAAAACACTAACATTAACAAGCAAGTTTTTTTTTTTCCAGGTAATTTTCAAGGTGATGATTTTCAATAAAATGATTGCCAGTGTATATGTCATAGTGATAGAGAACATGATGCAGATGCAGGATCTGTGATGAAATCTGTCAGTTGTTAGAGGGAAGTAGTCAAACTGGCTCCTGATTTTCTGTTCTTATGAGTAGGTGGGGCCATGACAGTGTAACTGAGTCTGGTCTGATATTGGTGATACAGAGTTAGTATGTATGAGAATAGTACAAGAAATTCATGTGAATGTGAATGCCTATAATTCACAGACATATCTTGGAAGCTTCTGGATATCTTAATGTAGATTTCAGAGAAGGGTTAAAGACATAGACTAGCAGGTCATCACACATAAGAAGCAAGTAAATTCATGACTAAATTCATTCATTTTACAAATCTCATCTCAGTAATTCTCATGCATCTGGGGCTATTCTGGGTGACAAGGATATATATATATATATATATATATCAACTATATATATATCATATATATATATGATATAATATATATATATATATGATATATATATATATATATCAACTATTCAGATGGACATGAATGCTTTTTTGGAGCCTAAGTTTGATTTGGGGATCAAGACAATATGCCAAAATGCACAAATCGCTCTTGTTGCCCTACTTATAGCCCCTTGGCATTGACAACTGCATGAACTCTCTGCCCAACTTTCAGTTTTTTGGACCTCTTCACTGAAGTCATCCTTTTGCCTCATCAGGAAAAGCCCTCAGATAGTAATGGCCACGAGTAGACAGAGAAGTGTCTGAGCCCTTGACAACTTTTATGTGTATTTTTCACCTTTTCTCCGTGTTCCAGTAGGATTAACTCCAGATGCCCACAGCATATAATCCTATATTGTTATACTGCTCTGTTCCTAGTTCCAGTAATTTTCTGACTATAGAAATCTTCCAACTTGCCCAAATCCTTGTAGAATCTTTCTGTTTGCTAGATGTCATACTGTTTGATTCAAGAATCATTTGAAAAGCCAATTAGATTCTCAAATTATTTTGATTTATTTTTGGTGATATTTATATATGAAATATGGTAGTGAATGATTGGATTTATATTCAACAATTCTAGGGGCATAAGCATCAAATAAATGGTTCATTGCTTTTTGGCAGGTAATAATTTGAGTCGATGAGATAATAAGCCCCCCTTTTTTTTAAAAAAAGGTTGATATGTATATAAGTATTTATTGGTTATTGTAATTATTGCTTAAATTCAAATTTATTTAAATGAAACCACTTGGATTGTGTTGGGAACAGACTAACCAAAGTAACTCCATTTTGCTTAAAAATTCCAATTTGAGGTCATTGTCTTCTCACTGCCGTTGGTGGAAAGTACCCGCCCATCATGGCTGGCTGCTCCTAAATCATGTTTCTACCTCCCCTTATTCCTGGTTGTTCCTGACAATAGCATTGTCCACCTGATAGATCATGAATGCCAGCATTATTGGAAACCCGCAGTAATGGCCACATGTACCATCATTATGAGAACGTGGAAATGTGTCCTGTATTTATAGGAATGTGTCCTACACTTGTTTGCTTGCTTCACAATAGGGGGCAGAGGTGGTTTTGCCCTATAAAAGATTATTGTAAATTTGAATTTAAATATTCTTGGGGTCTTTCTTGCCAAGCTGGCTTGGGGACCTTGGCACACCAGTAATAAACCTGCAGCTTTGAACTTCAATCAGAGTCATTGTGTCTTGAGTCACAATGATACAGAGTAGTGATGCAGTTAAAAATTGTATTGATTCCAAAATACCCTGGTGGGCAGAGTCTGAAAAAAAATGAGAGAAAATGGGCAGCAGGAGGAGAGGGCATATAAAAAGGGAGGAGCAAGGAGAGAAAAAGAAAAAGAAAAGGAAAGAAGATGAGAATGGAAGACTGAGAGAACAAGCCCATATGACCTGGCCAGGGTAAGGTCACTGGAAGAGGGAGTTGGAGGTGGCAAGGAGCCATGGTGACTGATAGAAAAGTAGCCGATGTAGAGAGTGTGGTACTGCAGTAAGGTGGCATAGAGAGCTGGCACCTGAAAATAGCCAGGGATTTGGAAAGCTGATGTGTGCATCAGCAATTGTGGAAGAAATTTGAAGAAACTTGGAGAAGCGGAGCAGCATGGAACACTGGAGAAGAAGCAAAAAGATGTCAGAGAAAGACTGGACTTTGTAGTACCTGCCTCACTTTTGGAGGGGCAATCTTGAACATGTGTCTTTGGGAACTTTGGAACTGAAAATGGTGACGGGGTAAGACAACTGGCCACTTGTGGATTTTAGAACTTTTCGTTTTCCTGGCTAATTTTACTCATTAATAAAACTCTGTCATTTAAACTGCTTTTGTCTTGCAACTGCTGGACCTGTGGTTTGTTGGTTAGAGGCTTCTGTCCCTTTTGGACCCAATTTCAACAACAAATTAGATTATTATAAATTTATCCAATCATTTTATAGTTCTACTTTTCTCAAACAACAATGTGTCTGAGGAAATTAATGATATATATATATATATAATATATGCATATATTTGTGTGTGTTTAATGATATTTGATCAAGCATGTAAAAATAAAAAAAGGATGATGCTATGTTTCCAATACAGATAAAATTAGGCCTGATTTGTGCAAATGGTTGCAGCATCTTTATCTGCAGTAATTTTCCAGGCAGTAATGAAACTCTTATGTGTTTTTTGTGAATCTGTTAATTAATCCTTCACTTTTTTGTTGGCTTTGAAATCCTGCAGGACAGTACAGTTCCCCAAATTTCTGTAACTTGTTCCAGAATTCAGACTATGGAGAAATTGGGCTATAAATGCCATGAAGCAATTCTTCATCATTTCTATCTTTTCGTGACGTCAAAACTGATAAAAAGCAACAAAAATCATACTGAAATATTTAGAGTTATATTTCAAGACATTGTTTTTCTATAAGCAAGGTGACTCCTACAGCTTCCTTCAAATCCAACTCATGTTAAGCCTTAATTACATTAATTTATACTTATTAAAATATGTAAATATGTAGTGAAAAAAAGAAAAGTAACTTTCATTTTTCATCAGGAATGGTTTTTATATTCTATAATTCTGATTTTAATTGAATTAAAATAGCATCTCATCTGTGTGACACATCAAAATGGTTTCTGTGATTTCTCATTCAAGTCCATGTTCTTAAACTATAGTTTTTTGAAGAGTGATTTGCAATCTGAAACATGATTTCATAATATACGTCGCTGCAGTTCTGAGATAACACTCATATCTGGTTTTTATTGAGAAAAATGTCTGAATTGATTCTGCTCTCTAGTCACTCAGAGGTCAATTTGTCTTCTCAAGTCCCCTGATTGGAAAGATTCAAATGAGACTTGTCCATCATGCTCAGCTTTTCTCCCAGTGAGACAGCTAAACAAAGGAAAGTAAAATAATATAGGATAATTTAGCATCTATACATTCACATTAATTCCTAATGATCAGTGAATCACTTCTGAACAGAATCTTTAGATCATTGAGCTGAATCTGTGGTGTATGTCCAGAGCTGATCACTGTCAAGTAGTCATTTTGTATTATCACTTGGAATATTGCATCATAATGGTCTTTCTCCCATCTTTGGATGCCTTTCCCAACTTTTGTAATACCTTTGAAGATTGATTTAGTTCTAGGTAGGATCCTGGTCTAAGTTGATCACACAATTGAGGATTAATTTGTTTAACTATAGAAAATTCTTTGGTTGGGCAAACTGATTTCTTTTTCCAATTCTGTCAAGGTTTTTGTCACAGAATATTCATGATGCACGATCCACATCTTCTATTTAGAAACTCTCCATTATGTTGGTTTTTAAATGCTGTCATTGTGGACCTGATCCTTCAAACAAAAAATTGTTATAAGAAATGTTACTGATTTGTAGTCACAGATACTTTAAGAAGTGATTGATGTAAATGCACTGAATATATTGAGTCATTTTATAAACCTCATTATTCATTTAGAATATTTGAAGTAAAAATATAAGTGCCATTTAAAAATTTATCTTTCAGATTTGCTGCCGTGCTTTACTTTTAATATCAAAAATGTGGGTACTATCATTTGTCCAGTTTGCATATTTCAGATAAGGTTTTATATTTGAATCTATTACTGCATATATATATATCTTTAAAATGTGATATTATTTGGAAATGAACAAAACTTTTTTTCATTTCTACCCAAGTATAAGTATTCAGTGGGGGAATGATAATTTCTAAATGTTTACAGTCTATAATCATATAAGCAATTTTAGAGCCATTACAACTACAAAAGAAGAAATAAAATAACCTTTTCTTGATACATACAGATATGTTACTACTTGACTTTTAATAAATGAGTTTGGAGGAGAGCTGCAGTCATTTGTGTACTTAATTTACATGTTTTTATAATATTTGTGAGATGCAATCAATAAAATAATAGCATTGGGTCATAAAAATACAAAGTTTCAAAGTGCTTACATGCTGCATTTTGCATGTAAATTAGGTATAGAATGTATTTGAAGTGTCCAAAAGAGATAAAAATTTTCTGAATTTTTACTCATAGATTCATTTTTTCAGTTCAATTATTAAAAACTATCATCTCTGATTTAATTATCTTGTATTTAGAAAGTAACAATGTATCTCTTTCTAAAAAGCTTATGAAATGTTCACTGTGTATAAGATGGGTAATATTCATAAATAAATGTAATTATAATAATAGAAAATATTTTCCACATCTTATTAAAAGTAGCTATTTATAAATAAATGAATACATACACAAATAAAAATTACAAATAATTGATAATAATTCCACATGTATAAACACTAATTATTTGGGTGTTTTAAATTGTTATATAAAGTGAAATGACTGTCCTGATTACATTAATTTATGAGCATGAAAAATCTTAACCTCATTTTAAATTTTTGATGTTTCCTACTTTACATTTAAAAGCAATCAAGAATCAGAATATATAGGTTCAGAAATTCCCATTTTCACCTTTGCATTACTGTAAAATTTTGCCTTTTTCACTAAATGGACATCCACAAGCAGCATGACAACCTCCGTTTTTTTTATGTATATTTTTTCTTCTGCACTGGCTAGGTAATGCCATACCCTGTCTCTACATTTTGTGTTGTTGTTTGAATTAAGCCTTTATCAGAATCATAGCTGTTTTATCTTGATACAATTTTTTTAACCTATATTTAGTTGTTCATTGTATTACTTTATTCTTTATTTTTATTGTGTTAGTATTAACAGAGTATACATTAAATGCTTGACTGATTTATATTTCATTTAGTTTTCTAAAAGCAATCAGATTAAGAAATTTAACATCAATTTTTTAATCAGTTTTTATTTTTCAATGAGAATTAATAAAATGTCAGGGCAATTTGTACTAATTGGAGTAAAATACATGGGGTTTGTGCATAATGTCCAGAGAAAAAGTTGATTTCCTTTATTCAGAAGCGAGAAAACACTGGGGTGGAGAAAGTACCTTGAGAATATAGCATTCTGGCATTCTAGGAGTGTAATGACAAGATTACATTAGAAAACACCAGCTGAACTAAGGGAGGAAGGTGATGTTTCTCTTGTGTAAAATTCCAAGTTTTAGAAGTCTGCTGGTGACAGATAGAGTAAACAGTCTCCTAGTCATAGGAAAGCATGGGTAGTTCAAAATACATTTTTAAACAATATAATATATTACAGAGAGGAAGCACAAATAAGTATTAAAAATGCATAAATTTGTTGAAATTATGTGAATGATCCTTATTATCTAATACACTGTTCAAAAATTATACCACTTTGAAGAAACAAATGGTGCATAAAAAAAGGAAAAATATTTTCAAGTTCTAATAAAGCCATGCTATATTCAAGGTGTCAGGGCTGATACTGCACTTGGGAATTACAAAGAAATACCAGAGATTGTCCTTGTACTAAAGATTTTTAGAATTCATAAGAATATCATAAAAATAATTCTGTCAACTTATATTGATTTTTTTCTTTACTTTTCTAGACTATTGATTTTAATGTGTATAGCCATTAGTCACATATGTAAGCAAACGAGAGATGTAGATGGGGTACAATACTGAGTGGATATGAGTAAGGAAAGCATGAACAAAATAAAATTTCAGGGTGGTTAATTTTGAGTCTGGTATAGTGTGATGAAATTTTTAGAACATTAGATAAATAAATAGATCAGATAGATAGATAGATAGATAGATAGATAGATAGATAGATAGATAGATAGATAGATAGATAGATAGATAGATAGATAGATAGACAGATAGATACATGTAATTTGATTTGGAATCTATTTGGATTGTTCATATATGACACTATGAGGCAAGGAGTCCCAATTTAAGCGTGTTTACAATTGTTATCTAAGAACCAAAAAGACCTTAAGGGAGAGATCATTAGTCTGCTTATCTTAGGAGATTTAGACAGTCAGTTCTTCCTTTAGTGAGGAACAGTTAGTTCTTTTTTCAGTTTTCCCTGCAAAGGCCTGTGAGGTTAGAGGATATTAATTGCCTATGTTATGGAATGGATACTTTTGAGTCAGTGAGCTATTTCTTGTCAAAGTGCATGGCTCATGCAGATAAACAATTGCAGTGTTGGTAACTCTTGAGCATTTAAACACATATGAGTGATTTTATCTCATCATGTAGGCAAGTAATACTAAGTCTGGTTCTATGGTTCTCCCAGGTATCAAATAGCAACTCACTCCTATCAGACTATTTTCTGATGTTGAACCTCCTCTTCTTCCAATGACCTTCTTTCTCAGAATGATACATGGCTTATAAAAATAATTTCCAATTTTGTTTCCCTCCCCATTACTTGAGACTGCCAAATCACTATATTTCACACTTACAAGACAACTTAAACTGAAAATTTGGTTTGAAAGAGCTAATGTATGTTATCCTATGACCTCCATGTTAACTAAGTAAACATAGCCTTACTTTCCTGCTTTGCTGTGACAAAGAAACTTCAGCAAGAGGCGGGTATGTAAATCTTCAACAAACTTCACCTTGCTCCATCCACCCTTCTGGTGGTATAGAGAGAAGTGACTTTGGATTTCCCCCCAGTACACACCACCAGTTAGCTGCACAGTCGCACTTTCAAAAGCACTGTGTTGGTTCAGTTAACTAATAGGTCTTCCTATTAAACCAATTTTTCCGTTCAACCAGAGCTAGCATTTGAATTTTAAAACTATTTTTACTGAAGGCATTTTTATTTTTTGCACAAGTGTACATACAGATACAAGAATGATTACATTCTATTTTATATTCTTCAATAAAATCATTAAATAGATTTTTGGAGCTTTAGAATATATTTTAGTGTTATTTAATCCATTCTGGAGCAATATAAGCAAAAAAAAATTGAGAAGTATTGAGCTACACATTTTCGTTTTGTAGAACGAATTTCTCTTGATTAAGGTTTGATTAAAAGTTCTTTTCTTGAAAAACGTCTTACTAGACATCCTGTGTAGTGGCAGAGTGAGAGTCCACATTATGACATCAAACAGACATTTGCTTAAAAGCTAATATCACCACATGACTAAAAAATAATTTAACTTCTCAGAGTCCCAATCCCTTTATCTATAAGATTGGAACAATGATTGAGTTGATTTTAGAGTTACTAGAGTTAGTGTATGTAAAATAACTTGCACTATGCCTGGCACATAATAAACACTCAATTATCTGCCTGGACTGTGCTTATTAGTACATAGTTCCTGATAACTTTTATTAACAAGCATTAGTTGATTAATTAAATAGAATGAAAGAAAGAAGAAAGTCTCTGGAAGGAATCTACTAAGTGATAGAATCCTAATTTCACATGATGTGTTAATAATGTGCTGTAATAATCTTTTTTCATTGTTTTCTCTCCCATAAGATTGTAAGCATCATATAGTCCAAGAGACTAGTGGTATTTCATGTCTATATCATCCAGAACTCCTGACATAGTACCTTGTAAATAGCAGATACACAAGTATTTTTAAATGAACCAAACAGAATGAGTGATATATACTTGTTGGTAAGAATTTTCTTTTCAAAGCCTCTCACCTACTAAATCACATGCTCTGCGAAACCAAGAAATACATTTATTTTGCCATTACAACTCTATTAGTGAGCAGAGGTCTTGGTGCAATGAATTATTATATTGGACTTAAGGGAAGAAATTCCCAAAGGCAGTTACATCTCTGAGTAGTGCATGAATATGAGAGGAATTAAGGAAGCATTAAGATCATCATTTTTGCAGCAACACGCAGATATCATGTGAAAATAGAAGGCACTTGAAAAGTTAGAATAGTGCATGCCATTTTATACCAGGATGCCAGATATTTGAAATACTCTTGATAATATTTTGAAAATTTCTAAGTACAAATTGTTGTTTGTTAGTTTCACCATGAGCCTTGATATCTTTGTTCTTCGGACTAAAGGTCTTCAGGCAGCCTTGTTCTGCCTCCAAGAGGCCAGAGATTGAGCCAAAGTCAGTTCACACTAAGACCTAGGACTGGCGGTACAGGATGTCGGGTGCCTGCAGATCTCCCAGAGCTGCCTATGAGGTTACCCAAACAAGCACTTTTCACCCACAGTGCGAAATTGCAAGATGTGGCCATCCATGTCTAGAGAGCTTCTTGCTGTTTCTGCTGTCATTTTGATTTTTCTTTTTTCGGGTGTGTAACAAAGAAAATGGATCCCGTGGGACAACTCTCACACTTGTTACCCTCCATTTCCTCATTCTAACTGAGTGTAAGTAATGGAACCGCGTTTTAATGGCCCACTATCCCAAACGCCCTTCTAACCCTTTAGCAGAGCTGCTTTGTAGCTGACAAATATGACAGGAAAGGCTAACGAACCCTTAGGCTAGCAATATTCTCATCTTTAATCCATCATAGACATCAAAAAATAATGAGATTTCTTGAAATGGTGCCAGTAGTGAGCTCATATGACACTGAGATGATAAATTTACTCAACTGCTTACAAAGAACTAGCCTGCATTAGGGAAAACCCAGGTTACGCTGCAAAGCAGGTGCAGAGTGCCACTGCTTGGAAAAACACGGGCACTTGACTACATTTCTAGATGCTAACTAGTCTGAGAATCTAGTTATTTCCACTTTTCAACTTGTTTCTAAGTTATGCCTTTTTTTTTTTTTAGTATCTTGCATGAAAATTCAACTCTGCCATCCCTCTTCCAGAGATTCTGATAAGAACAAAGTCAAGTCTGTGCATCATACTATTATTGAAATAAAATTACGATAAAGGAAGTTACTATAGATTTTATTGGGAAAAAATTAAAGCAAAATTTAATTTATTTTAAGATATAAATTAAACTGGTCTAATCTTGAGGATCTTAGCAGCCTTCGAAATGACCACAGACACCAATCTTGATGATGAAGATATGATGCTCAACCAGTGCTATTGTGGGGAATTGTGTTTCTTTTATCAAAGTTTCTAATTTTGATTTGAGAAGACAAATATGAGTATATATGCATGTGTATATGTCTGTTTATATGTATCATATATATCTATCTAAATCTATTTCTATCATCTATCTATCTATCTATCTATCTATCTATCTATCTATCTATCTATCTATCTATCTATCTATCTATCTATCTATCTATCTATCTATCATCTATCTATCTAATCTATCTCTTCTCCCAAGGCTCACATTAAAAGCACTTAGTGACTATCTTCTAATAGTCAAATGGAAGATAAACTGTCCCCAAATAATTCAATATCTACAGTGGGTATTTTCTAGTCTATCAGTTTTTAGTCTTTTCTCTGGTTTACAAAATCACCTCTAATGAATGATATCAGAATGACACCACAACATTGATTCATCAGAGTATCTGCAGCCACAGTAGTGAAGAAGTCCAGTGGCTGCCACTGCCATTGTTGATAGGTTGTCATGAGGCTAGACAGAGCTGCTTCATGAACTCCTCAAAGAAGTTTCTCTTACTTGGCTTTTGCTTTATTCCCTCCCCCCGCCCCAGAGAGATTTTGATCTTCTCTTAGTAGGTAATGTGGAAGATTGTTCAGATACTTGCTACTCTAAAGGTGGTCTGTAACTCTGTCAGCTTTGTCTAATTGTTCAAACACAGAATCCCTAGTCTCATCTAAAGTCTTGTAATTCAAAATCTGTATTTTAACAAGGTATTCAAGAGATTTATACCCACTTTAGAATCTTAGAAATACTAATGGACTAGCTTTGATTGAAGGAGAGAGATGCAAAGAATATAAAGTTATTGACGCTTAAGTAAACAGTGCAGGGAAAGCAGACCTAAAATAAAACAGCACCTTTTATAGTTTTTCCTGGGATTTTAGTTATTATATGATGAATGCTAAAATATACTTATGATGGCTCAACTGTAATTATATGAAGATAGTAACTCACAAGAAAATGTTTTCTTTATTTTTGGACTTTAGAACTGTTGTTCAAGTGGAATTTATGGAACTATCCACTCTATAAGTGAAGACAAAGAAAATTACTTATATCTAGTAAGGAGAACCAATTACTTAATGTTACTTTATAAACCCACAGGCAATGAAAATTCTATTTGAGAGTCTGCTTAATTCCCATTAAGGAAGACCAAATCCAGTGTCAATTGAGTGACAATCCCAGGTTGATAGCCAGAAAATACAGAAGTGTGCATATATTTACATTGGAGATCTGAATACACCAAAACTGTAGAAGACAAAATGTGTCTTTATGTTTGATAAAGTTCTTGGTACAAAGATATAGATAAAATTATTTGTAGTATAAGTCATTTTGTAATGTAGGCTAAATATAGGCCCTTAAGTTTTATTAACTTATGCATAAACAGGCTTTGATCATTGGTCATGTTGTGTCTGGGAGTCTGGTCTACAAGGTACATAATTGGGTCAAAGTTGGCTCAATGAGCTTTAGAGTAGATGTTAAGAATAAAATCCATGAGTAAAACTAGGACAGATATTCAATCATATCATAAGAACACCTATTACAGTAAATGTTTTAGAAAAAAAAGAAAGCAACATCTAAAGTAATAAGGCAGATGTGAGAGCCATGTGAGTAGAGCAAGAATTCAGAATGAGGACGCGGTCAAGATAATATCAAGTCCCTGAAGAGCTGAGGTCAGTAATGGGGCCCTTTCCCCATCTGCATCCTGTGTCTGAGAGGGAGTAGCATATTATAGAAGCTGAGATTATTCAGATCACTGAGGGTGTGAGCCGGTCCTAGCACACCAAGGTGCTGAAGAGAGTAGAATGGAGGAATTGGTGATTATTTTTACACAAGTGGAACCAGACGTAGAGGCACTAGTTACTATCATGGAAACATGACAAAAAGGATCTCCTGCTAGACATACACATTTTGGGTCCTGTTCATGGCATTGGGCTAGTTCTGGGTCCACTTGAGGATGTCCTGATGATCCCTGCAGGCAGTTAGATTTCCCTCAGATGATCGGTTGCTGAAAAACTCTTATTCACAAACCTATTATTCCAGTCTTGCAGTCAACAAAGACAGGCAAAGACAGGGCAGAATTTTTCTTTCATGAGACTGCCTTGAGTGGAGACTTAGGAGTGTGTTGTAGTATGTCGGTTCTGTGTTGCAGACTGAAGTCAATTAGTGGACTTATAAGAAAAACTATGTAAACTCAAGTCTGCGATCCTGAGTGATGTGATTAAATTGGCCTCTAATTTGCAGAGAGAGGTAGGAGAGTGGTAGATAGTGGACAAATATCACAACCTTTGAGGTTGAAAACTCTAAAACCTTGAAAACTCTAAAAATAATTCTTAGTACAAAAAGAGTTGTCCTGGTAACTCTGAGAGACAGAAATCACATCTGTGTGAGGGAAATAATACTGAAGGAAACCTTGTCCTACAGCAGTTAACACTTGAAAGAAGAATCCGAATGCAGTTCTGGTTTTAAGGTTGTTTTCATTTTATGGTTTAAAAATCGGCTTAGTGGAAGATTCAGCAGGTTTATTTGGGTATATGCCACCATCATGGATTCAGCACACATGGAGAAAGTGTCCATTTTGCCAAATTAGAAGCAAAGCTTCCCTAACTAGGATATTATTCTCTCCCTGGGCAACAGCAGGTGGTTAGCCTGGGCAGGCAACAACAAAGCTTTATTACCCTGTTTCCATATTAGTGTGGGAGGTCTAATGGCAGAGGGTCAAGGAGAATAGCAAAGTATTTACTAGAGTGCTTCTGATGCTCATGGGGAGGTCTCCTAATTCAGAAGGTCTGGAAGAATTAAGGAAGTCAGCCAGCTGTGCATGCAGAACTTAACTGAAACCTCCCTGGACTTCAGCCTGCAAGATTGAGTCATTTCCTCTTTATGTTGTGGAATTAGGGTCAAAATTCTACAGGATAACAGGTTACTGACTGCTCCTGCCAGAATTCATGTCCGATAGTGGTGGGCAACATCCAGGGGTGAGGCTGTGAATGATGGTACTTAATACTGCTTAGAGATAAGATGCCTTCAAGCAGAGTGCTTGACAAGAGGTATCTGGTCAGTTATTTGATTCCTATGCAAAACATAAAACCAGAAAGATACCGTGTACATCTGCTTGGCAGTTTCCCTTGTGGGGGAACCAGCATTGATGGTTTTCCTTAATGAACCCAAGTAAAGGAAACCATTCATAATTTGAGCACTGATAAGTAGGCCATCTATAGTTGTAGGTGATCACAACATATTCCTGGTGAGTTTGTACTAAATAATCTGGGTGCATTCAAATCAATTGGCTAGAAAGATTATAATTGTGAATGAAAACGCACCGGAGAGTTAGTGTCTATAGTAGCAATAGAATCAAGTATTCATCCCAAGAACTTGATCCTCAGTGAATAACTGTCTGTGTATGTTGTTTTTCTGTTTGCTACCAGATACTTCCCCCCTCCTTGTCCTGCCACAGTCTAAATGACAGGGACTGCTCTGCAAATTACAACTCTTAGCGTCTTTGCCCATTGGTTTCTAACTAGGCATGGTCAATTGAATGTGGGAGACTGGAGAGCCTGAAAATTAGGAAGAAACCAGAGCAGTTTTCTCTACTTTGCCTGTTTTCAGAAGTTCTTAACAGTAGCTATGTCTCCTTCATAGTACCAGTTTCCCCCAGCAGACTCTGCTGTTTCACTGAATGTCCCTAGATTCTGATTTTCTTTTTAATTTAATTTAATTTCTTAAAATTTATTTATATATAAATTTCACATCATTGTAATCCCAGGAACTCACCCTCCCCACCCTACCCACCATTCCCCCTTTTCCCCCCTGCCAGAAGTTGTGTGCTTCAGTTTGTTGCTTAGCTTTTCCTCATGACTTTTGCTTATTTTTTTCTCTATATCCCATATATTAATGAAACCACACTAATATTCTTTAGTGTATATATACCACATTTTTTTTCATCCAGTCATATGTTTTGGGGAATTTAGGTTGCTTACAAGTCCTTGCAATTATAAATAGTTCTACAGTAAACATCCAAGCACAGGTGACCCTTTGTACCCACATTGAGATCTCTTTTAGGTAGATTCCCAGGAGAGCAATTGCTGGGTCAAATGGTAGTTCTATTTTCATTAAATTGAGTGTCCTCCACACAGCTTTCCATAGAGGTTGGACCAGTTTATATTCCCACCAGCAGTGTGAGAGTGTTCCTTTCTCTCCACATCCTCGCCAGAACTTGTTGTTGCCCGTTCTTTGGATGTGGGCCATTCTTACTGGTGTAAGATGGTATCTCAGGTTTTGATTTGCATTTCTCTTATTGATAGTGACATTGAGCAATTTTTCATATGCCTGTTGGCCATTTATATTTTCTTTGTAGAAGTGTCTTTTTAGTTCTTTTAGCCCATTTTTTGAATGGGATTCTTGTTTTGCTTTTGTTTAGTTGTGTGAGTTCCTTGTGGATCTTCATTATTAAGCCCTTATCACTCTTGTGGAGGGCAAAATTTTTTTCCCATTTGGTTAGGTTTCTTTTTTTTGTTTGTTTTTTTCTGTTGTCTCTTTTGCTGTACAAAGCCTTTTTTTTAGTTTGAGTAGTCCCATCTGTTTATGTTTTCCTTTATTATTTATTTATTTATTTATGTATTTATGTATTTATTTATGTATTTATTTATGTATTCATTCATTCATTCATTCATTCATTCATTCATTTATTTATTTATTTTACCATACATAGATGTTTCCAGAAAGGGATTTCTGAATTGTATTTCATGGAGGGTTTTGTCCAAGTTTTCCTCTATGTATGTTATGGTTTTGGGTCTGACATCTAAGTTTTTTTTATCCATTTGGAGTTATTTTTGTACATGGTATGAGGGAGTTGTCTTGGTCCATTTTTTTGGCATGTCTTGGTCCAATTTTCCCAGCACCATTTATTGAAGAAGCTATCTATGTTCTAATGTAAATTTTTCACTCCTTTGCTAAAGATTAGTTGAATATATATGTGTGGTTTTATGTCAGGGCACTCAATTCTGTTCCACTGGTCTGATTGTCTGTTTTTGTACCAGTACCAAGATGTTTTAATTATTATGGCTTTGTAGTTTAGTTTGAAGTTTAGAATTGTGATACCTCCATTCTCTTTTTTTTCTGGTCGGGACGCTTTTTGATATCCAAGGTCTTTTGTTATTCCATATGAATTTCGGTAATTTTTGTTTTATCTCTTTGAAATATGTCATTGGAATTTTTATTGGAATTGCATTGAATCTGTAGATTGCCTTTGGTAAGATGGCCATTTTGATTATATTAATTCCTCCAGTCCATGAACAGGGAATGTCTTTCCATTTCCTTACGTCTTTTTCTAAGTCTTATAGCAGCGTTCTAAAGTTTTCTTTGTATAGATCTTTCACATGTTTTGTTAGGTTTATTCCCAGGTATTTTTTTTTTTTTTTTTGGTGCGATGGTAAATGGGATGGTTTTTCTGATTTATTCTTCTTCTATTTAACTTTGCATATAAGAACGCTACTGACTTCTGTGAGTTGATTTTGTATCCAGCTATCTTACTGAACTGGTTTATTATTTTGAGCAACTTTTCTGTGGATTTTGGGGGTTATAAATATAGAGAATCATGTCACAGCATATAGTGATAATTTCAGTTTCTCTTTACCTATTTGTATCCTTTTTATATTTTTCTTCTGCCTTTTTGCCCTAGCTAGAATTCCAGTACAATGTTAAAGAGTAGTGGAGAGAGTGGGCATCCTTACCTGGTTCCATATCTTAACTGGAATGATTTTAGTTTTTACCCATTTAGGATCATATTTGCATCTATTGATATGATCATGTGGCTTTTGTTTTTCTTTTTGTTGATGTGGTATATTATTAATTGACTTCTGGATGTTGAACCATCCTTATGCCCCTGGGGTAAATCCCACTTGGGCATGGTGAAGAATGCTTTTTATGCATTGTTCAATTTGATTTGCCAGGATTTTATTTAAAAGTTTTGCATCTGTGTTCATTAGGGAAATTGGTCTATAGTTTTCTTTCTTGGAGCTGTCCTGATTTGGTTTTGACATGAGTGTGATGTTTGCTTCATAGAATGTGTTTGGCAGTTTTCCTTCTTTCTCAATTTTTTGGAAAAGCTTTAGTAGTTCAGGCGTTATTTCATCTTTGAATGTCTGGTAGAATTCATTTGTAAAATCATCAGGTCCTGGGATCTTGTTTTTAGGAAGAGTTTTGATGACTGCTTCAATTTCACTGCTTGTGATTGCTTTAGTTAAGTTCTCTATATCTTCCTTGTTTAATTTTGGAGAGTTGTATCTAAGAAACTGTCCATCTCATTCAGGTTGTTGTATTTATTTCCATATAGTTGTTCATAGTAATCTCTTATTATCCTTTGGATTTCTTTTGCATCTGTTGTAATTTCTCTTTCATTTGTGGTTCTGTTTATTTGAATTTTCTCTCTTCTTTCCTCTGTGAGCTTTGCAAGGGGCTTATCAATTTTATTTATTTATTCAAAGAACCAGCTTTTGGTTTTGTTGACCTTCTGGATAGTTTTTTTGTTTCTAGGTTGTTTATTTCCTCTTTTATTTTTGTTATTTCTTGTCTTTGGCTGTTTTTTGGGGGGGTTTATTGCTATTTTTTAATTTTTTGAGTTGGTAGATTAGGTTGTTTTCTTTGAATAGTTTCTTGGTTTTTGATATGGGCCTGAATTGCTATGAACCTTCCTCTTAGATACGCTTTTGCTGCATCCCAGACATTTTTGAATGTTGTGTCTTCTTTGTTGTTTGCTTCCAAGCAAGTTTTAATTTCTTCTTTAATCTCTTCAATTACCCATTCTTCACTTTGTAACATATTGTTCAGTCTCCAAGTGTTTGATGTTCTTGCTTTCTTTTCATTGTTGATTTCTAGTTTGATACCCTTATAGTCTGAAAAAAAAAGTTGGTATTATTTTAATCTGTGTGTATTTAGTAATGTTTGCCTTGTGGTCTAGTGTGTGGTCAATTTTAGAGAATGATCCATGTGCATTTGAGAAGAAGGTGTATTCTTCTCCTTGTGGGTGTAACATCCTCTTGATATCTATTAGGTCTGTTTTTGTCTAAGTCTTCTTTTAAGGCTTCTGTGCCCTCTGTAGCTTTCGTTTTTTTGATCTGTCCTTTGTTGAGAGTGGGGTGTTGAAGTCTCCTACTAATACATGTGTTTTCATCTATATTTGTTTTCTGTTCTTTTTAGTATCTGTCTTATGAATCTTGGTGCACCATCATTTGGTGAGTATATGTTGATAATTGTTATGTCTTTTGATTGGTTGACCCTTGAACCATTAGGTAGTGACCTTCTTTATCCTTTGTTATTTTTTTAATCTTGAAATCTGCTTTGTCTGCTATAGAATGGCTACCCCTGCCTTTTTGCTTATAGAATTATTTTCCATCCTTTTACCTTCAATCTATGCTTGTCTTTTGGGATCACATGTGTTTCTTGGAAGCAGCAGAATGTTGGGTTCTGTCTTTTAATCCAGTCTGCAACTCTGTGTCTTTTGATTGATGTGATTAGCCCACTGACATTTAGAGTAATTATTGATGTTTGAGGTTCTAACATTAGATTCTGAGTTTCAATAGTATATTCTCCCTGAGCATTTGTAGTGCTAGTAATACTATCAGTCCTTCCTTTAGTTAATCTCTCCTTCTTTGTCTTTTCAGTTCTCTAAAACCCTTGTAATCAATACCTCATCTCAAATTCTTTATATTTAATCACTTTGAATAGGTTTTCTGATACAATTGACTATGAGCCTTTCTTAGCAACAGGGATTTCTGAATATGGGATGTGGGTTGTAGATTCATGGGTGTTGACATACTCCAGCAGGCAAGTTGGACTGGAAATAAGAGAGAGTTGAGTCGTGGATTCTACGGACAACTATGACAACAGGCCACACAATTACCCTGATCAGAATGTTTATATGCAGTTGTTAGGCAGAAAGAAGAAAAGCAATATAACTAAATAATATACTTTATGTGATGTCACAATAACAATACAATACTCATATGTATATATAGACTTTACGTATTTGTTAAACATTCATAGATTGGCACTATGATGAAGTTATATTGTCTAAAATACACAGCAAAAATTGATCTCTCTATTGAGTCCACTCATCAAAATTAGCCCTCCAGAATTTTTTTCTTCTTTCTTGTTCTCAAAATTTCTTATATCTTCTCTTCTTATTTGCATTCTCTTTTTCTTATGTCTTCCTTCAGTACTCTTCTTCCAAGATAAGTTTTATTTTATGTAAACTAACTAAGATGCATAATTAAATAATTTATCACGTTTTCTTTTATCTCTTTTGCACCAGATAACATAAGCCAAAATGAAACTTGGAAATATTAGGTCAGAACGAGTTGACTTGAAAGGAAATCAGGAAGAAGATAATTCTCTCATCAGGAATGAAAAATTACCTTTTATATGGTGATTTTGCAAAGAGAGAATTCTGTTAACAATAATCAACTAGTTCATATAGTTGGAACAAAAAGTGAAAAAAAGAAAGCAGCTGTTTAAAATTCAGAGTATGTCTACGTATAGGAATCATTTAGGTAGAATTCCAATTCTCACAGAAAATAGACTCATAATATATTTTGAGAATGAATGCAAAATATCTAAAATGCAAAGCAATATATGACCAAACGTTTTAGAGAAAAAGAGACAATTGACATAAATATGCTACTATGTTGGAATTAATTCATAATTTATTTTAGAATGTTAGATGCAAATTTTGCTGGCATGAGAGATTAAATTCCTTCCTCTAATTTTCCCATTTCCTCCTAATGGACAAACTCCCTCAACCCCTACTAACTCAACTACTAATTAGTGACAATACTCCAAAGGGAGCAGGTAAATAGGTCTTCCTGGAAAAATACTTTTGACTCAAGAACAAAACTTAAATGGTTTTCTTTTCCATGTAGCACCAGAAACCAGCTCACCAACTTCTGCTTATTGGTTCTAATAATGTTATTTTTCTGCAGAAATTTTTTACATTATTTCCAATCTTATTCTATTTTTAAATCAAACTCAGTTCATTGGAGAGTATTGAATTAGCCTACTGAGTAGCAACAAGAAGAAAAACATATCAGAAGCAAAATAATAACAACTATCTTACACGTTGCTATTACTTTTAAAATATCATTTATAACAATGGGTATGCTATTGCTTTATACCAATAATAGGAAGAAGGGGAAAATATTATCTAATATAATTCCTATTCAGCATCATATAAGAAGACCAAGATAATACAATAAGACAAGACAAGAAAGAAATATAAATATCTTTCTATTGATTATCTTCATAGAAAAATCCAAATAACAAAGTTTCTAGAAGTAATATGTGAGTATTTAAGTTTATAAGACATAAATTTAGCATATAGAACCTAATTGTTTATATATATATAGTATATATATGTATATACATATGTATATACTTACTACTGTATATAGAGCAGTAATAAGATGACAATGTCATGTACAATAACAAGAAAGAAAAAGTAGAGAAATATTTAGATACAATAATTTGTCAAATTATGTATAAGATCTAATGCTAAAAACCACAGAACTCTGAAAATCAAAGGAGATTTAAATTAATTGCTGGTACTCCATATCAATGCTTTAAATCACTCAGGATAAGTATTATAAAGATATTTTCTTCTTAGTTTACATTTCTTAGACACAATAGTTAAGATTCTAGAAGACTGTTTTGTATATAGTGATAAACTGAGACTAAAGATTACATGGAACGATGAAGGGCATAGACCAGCCAAAGTAATGTTGAAGAAGAAAAATATGGAAAACTTACACGACCTGATTTCAAAACTTGTGAACATACAGTAGCTAAGACAATGTTATTTATGGTGAAGAACTAGACATACAGAAAATTAGGCAGAGGAGAAAATCCAGAATTAGACCTACACAAATATGGTAACCTATCACTTCACAAATGCTATAAACTGACTTCTTTCTTTACTATAGGAGCAAAAGCAATTTAAGGAAAAAATATTTTATTCAATAAAAATGTGATAGAAATAATGAAACTGTTGGTTAATATATGCAACAAAAAATGAATCTAGACACAAGCCTCACACTTTTAATCAAAATTAACTCAAAATGTAAACACAGCTATATAACTTCTATAAGAAAATATAAGAAAATCTAGGTGACCTGAATAAAATACACTATTAAGAGAATAAACAGGGGTGCCTCACGGTCCAAGAGCTCAGCTTGGCCCGTGACCCCCGTGACCCCACCATGATGGCAGTTTTGGCCCATGCTGGTTGTGGCTTGGACATGCGCCTGCAGCATGACTGGTCCTCATCCTCCCGCGTGGTGGGGAAGGGGTGTGGCCGGGGCTGCTTTTGGGAATGGCAGGGGCAGCCAGCAGGTGGGCACCACACACCTGAGGCCTGCTGAGAAGCAGAGTGCAGTATGCGGGGGTGGGGGGAGCTTAGGGGATTGATTCACCACAAACCCCTCTCGGTTAGCCTCCATTCCGAGCTGCCCACACCAGCACTAAGTACATCCAGACAAAACTTCAACCAAAGAAACAGAAGAGGCAAGGGACAGCAAGAAAGACTTTAAAAACAAATGCCTCTAAGGCAGGACTCAAAAAGAGCAAGGCGAGTTCACAGAGCAATGAACTGTGAGAGCAAACATGAGAAAGAGTTTTGCATACCAATCACTGGGGAGCTACAACCATAAACCTGGCACAGAGATGCAGTCGACAAAGAAGAGCACACTCTCTTTGCCAAAGGACGGATGCCTGCAGAATGGCGGTGGTAGCCGTGCACACTGGCTAGTGCCTGTAAGCTTTCAGCCTATGAAGTGGCTGGGGCTGGGGATTGTGGACCAAGTCCCACCTGGGGCATGTAGTGAGACTCAGTTCCAAAAAGAAAAAAAAATATATAGCTGGGAGTGGTGGTGGTGCACACCTGTAATCCCAGCTACATAGGAAGCTGAGGCTATTGCTTGAGTCCATGGTACCCCGGGCAACGTGAGCCCACGGTTACATGGGCAAAAAAATAGCAAAACCTAGTCTCAAAAAAAAAAAAAAAAAAGGGGGGGGGGGCAGTGGCCTAACAGCAAAGCTCCTAAAAAGAAGACTTGAAAGAAGACTTGGATATCTATCATCAGCTGAAGACTGTCCCCATGGATGGATGAGCAGCACTATAAAAACATAAGACTGGGAATCAGGTCCCCCAAACTAAAAACCTGAAACATAATGGAATGAAGCAGCAAAATGAGTCAGAAAACAATAGAAAGAATAACCACCAAAGAAACAAGAAACATGTAAACAAGTCAAAGGCGTTCAGAATGGCCAATGAAACAAACAAATAAACAAACAAAACAAACACCAAAAGGACTAAAGGGCTAAACATAGACAAACAACAAAAAGAAAGGAGGCAAAGAGACCAGAGGGAGCGTGGTGGGATGAGGTAATCCTATGGGGATCAACAATTATGTAATCATGTATTGTACAAAATCCAAAAATAAAAATATTATCTATATATAAAAAAGAGAATAAACAGGCAAGGTGTGCAGAAAATATTTTGAATAAAATATTTGAGAAACATATTTGATGAATTTGATTTATTTCTGAAATATACAGAGAACTTCTAAAAATCAACAATAAAAAACAAACCAAAAATTTAAACAATAACCAAGATATAAAATACCTCCTTAAAAAGATATAAAGAAGACAAATAAGAATACAAAAGACATTTAGCATCATGTAGTGCTAAAGAATTGAAAATGAAAGCAATAATTTATAACTGCACATCTCTTAGCATGTCTAAAATAAAAAAAAATTATATAATGAATCAATTCTGGTGAGGTATGGAATTATATTATTCTCACTTATTCCTCTTCAGAGTGCAAAATGATATAGCCACTTTGTTAGAGTTTGGGTTTCTTACAAAGCTAGACATAGTCTTAACATACCATATCACACTGTGCCTCTAGCTATTATCCTAACTCATTATAAGTGAATGCCCATGCCAAAGATTACACATGAATTTATAACAGTTTCATTCATAACTGCCAAAACTCAAAAGCAATCTAAATGCCTTATATTAGGTAAATATATAAACTTTGACAAATACAATAATTAGTCAGTGATAAAAAGAAAAGTTATGAAATGATGAAAAGATGTATAAACTCTAAATGAATATTATTGCATGAAAAATGTTATTGTGAAAAGAGTACATATTATATATGCAATATACATAAAGGGTACTTAACTATAATTATGTGTGATCTGGAAAAGGCAAAACTATAGGAAATAAAGTGACTAGTGAATGCCAAGTTTTCAGGTACAGGTGGATTGTCTCAAATAAATGAAGAACAGGAGATATTTTTAAGGTGATAAACTATTCTGTATGATTCTTTAATGCTGGATAGATACATGATATTATTTATATGTGGAAATATATAGAATGTCACAGCTCAAGAGGGAAACTTTAAAATGATCCAAAACTTGGAAAAAAATATTTAGTTGGTTATAGATCTCAGGATGAAATATAGAATGATTAGTAATCTAACCATATTATAAATATCTGAAATAACAGAACTCATTTTCTTGACTGTCTCATTCAATTGTGGGCACTTGAGGTCAAGAATTGTTTTACTGATCTAAAAATTGTTTGTGTCTAATGTTAAGAAGGTACATAATTAATGTTGACTTAATAAAGGCATCATCATTTTCATCTAACTATAAACAAGCTATACGTTATTTTTCATTCCCAGACAAATCTGTTTACCTTATGTTAACACCATTTTATGTAAATGATGTGAACATCATTTATTTTCATTGTTATATTTAGTTTTTTGCTGAAACAGAGCCCCAGCTTTGAGAAGTCATTTCTCTACCACTTCAGAGGTAGCAGCAGCTGTTTTATGTTTTCAGCGTTGAAAAAAACAAGCTCTATATTTGGATTAGTTTGAAAGCATTAAAATATGTGCCTTTGGAGAAAGCTAGCATGTCATTCATTACCCATCATTCCAGAGGTCTCCCCTGGGTGCTCTCATTTCTATCAGCCTGGTCAGGCTGACATCTGTTGCTTTGTCTCTCAAGACTTCTCTTGGAACTGTGCTAAATTGAATTAAAGTATTCCAATTATCTTTCTGTATATAAATTGCTTCCATTGTAATGTATTAATTTTGGAGTAAAATCTATGAAATTGTGTTATTCTGACCTGAGTTTGTTGCTGATTATTATGTATTCTATCTTTATTATGGAAATTTTCAAGGTGGTAATGTAACCTAGTGGGAATTACAGGTGAAGCAGTGAGGAAGCCCAAACTCAGGGAGTTTTTTTTTTTTTTCTTTCTTTGTAATACTACATTATTGCTCTTTCTGAGACTGTCACACCCATCAGTGTTCATCCCCTCTGGAGCATGTCATTCCATTACAAGGATATCAACTCTCTTAAGGGTTTACTTGTGTCCCCCAAAACTCACATGTTGAACTCCTAGCTCCCAAAATCCCAAAATATGACCTTAATTGTAGAAAAATCTTCTTCAGTAGTATTCAAGTTAAAATGATATCATGGAAGTAGAGAAATTGGAGGCAGATATGCTCACAGGGAAATGACAAAGGCAGAGAAGTGTGCTGTTCCTATTTAGCAAGAAAAACTAGCAAAACCCTAGATGCTAGGAGGGAGGAATGGACAAGAGTCTTGCTCATGATTTTCAGAAGGAATCAACTTTGCTATTACTTTAATCTTGGCCTTCTAGCCTCCAGAACTTTGAGGAATACATTTTTGTTGTTTAAGCCCCTTAGTTTCCTTTACTTTGCTGAGGAAGTCTTAGGAAACTAGTATGGATCCCTTTAAATTATTCTTTCCACACATCTCTATGTAGCAGGCCCTGCGAGACCTATGTATGAACAACAATAGGTGAGTGTATGAGTTTCCAAGTATCAGATTAGGGATTTCAATCAAGAATTCACATGTCTCCAAACTCACACATCAGGAGTGGGGGAAGTCATTTATGATTAACAGATTATTTATTACTCAGCATGTATCTGAGTGATATGTCAGGCACTACTACAGATACTAAATATCATTGAACAAAACAAAATCAAAAAAGTGTTGTCCTTAAGGAACTTACATTTTAGGAGAGAATATGACAATAAACAAGTGAGATATGTATCATGTGGAGACAGTCAAAGCAGCAAAGAGAGAGAGAGGAAGGGTGATTAATTTTAGTCATCAAAAGGGCCATAAATTCATAATTTCTGTAGATAAATAAAAGATAGAACCAACATGCTCTGCTAATGGTGTAAAGATGGTGCTCAGTTCTTCTTTTGGCCTAAGACTATTGAGTGAATTTTACACTATATTTTCTGGTACAAAAAACTTTATGTTTTAAGAAACATAGCAAAAACTGAGCTTGACTCCATTCTGTTTCCGTTTATGTAACAAATACTGAGCTAGATAGAAAGAGTTGAGGAACAGAGGAAAAGCTGTTGTTTGAATTGACTTCAGATATCTAAGCAAAGGTGCTAAATTGAGTTCAGGAGGAGTTCTGAACTGGTGGTTGAACCTGAAAACCATTAGAATGCTGTGGTACCTAACATGGTGAAACCAGATGAGATCCTCAAGAGAGTGAGTCTTGACTGAAAAGAGAAAATATTCAAGGATCAAGTGTTGGGATTTTTCAGAAAGATGGATATGGAATGATGGGGTAGAAGTTCAAAAAGAAACTGAAAGTGAGTGATCAGTGATGTAGAAGGGAAGCCAGGAGAGAGTGGCATATGCATTTTATTATAAAAGAAATGCTCAACATACCAAATGACACTAACAGTTTTGATAAGAGGAGGACTGATGTGCCCTAACACATCAGAGTTGAATAGCAGTCAACTTTGAGGTGACAGTGTTGAGTATGTGGAACATTGGGTTAAATCAGAAATATGGTTTTTACTACCTGACAGACTAAGAGATAGAGTTGAGGGTTTGTAGATGAGTGATAGATGATAATGGCATAAAAATTAGTAAGTAGAGAAGTGAGACCATGGAAGTGATGAAAGATTGTGAAAATGTGGCAAACTAATGTATTGGGGATCTCACATGATGAAATTTTTGTGGATTTCAGTATCAGAACAAGCAAAGAAATTAAAGCAGAAAGACAAGAAATGACTCTAATGAATTGAGAGAAACAAATGGAGATGTTACCAAAAGAGGAAATCAAATAAATATGTGACCAGAGTGTTAAAAGAACTAAAACATATAGCAAGAGAGGGAGGGGGGGGGAAATCAGGGGAAGAATGAGCATAAGAGGTCAAGATGATGATTCACTGGTGACAGAGGTGGGAGAATTGCTGGGTATACATTGATACACACACACACACATATACACACACACATATACACACACACTTCTAGGTCACACATACTTACATGCACCCATAACTTTCTGTGGAATTTGTCCTTAATATATTCAATTAAAAATGAAAAATATGGGCCATTCTTATTTGGCCTTTTGACCTCTTATGCTCATCCTTCCCCTGATTCCCCCCCCCTTCCCTCTCTTGCTATATGCTTTAGTTCTTTTAACACTCCGGTCTCATATTTATTTGATTTCCTCTTTTTGGTAACATTTTCTCCATTTGTTTCCATATAAATAAAACAGACAACAACAAATGTTGGCGCAGAGGTGGAGAAAAAGGAACTCTCATACTGCTGGTGGGAGTGCAAACTGGTCCAGCCACTATGGAAGACTGTGTGGAAGACCCTCAAACAATTGAAAGTAGACTTACCATTCGACCCAGCAATCCCACTTTAGGAATCTACCCAGAAGACATGAAAACATTAATTCAAAAGGACACATGTATGTCCATGTTCATTGCAGCCCTGTTTACAGTTGCAAAGAATTGGAAACAAACCAAATGCCCCAAAACAGATGATTGGCTAAAAAAAATGTGGTACATATACACAATGGAATACTATGCATCCATCAAGGAGGACAAACACATGTCATTTGCAGCAACCTGGATGGAACTAGAACGACTCATATTAGCAGAAATAAGTCAAAAAGAAAAAGAGAAGTACAGGATGGTCTCACTTATATTGATGGATATAGGGAAAAACAAATAAGAAAAAATGAAAACAACCAATGGGACTGAACCATGGAGCGAGAGAGGAGGAGGGGGAAGAAGGTGGGGGAGTAGAAGAGCACAAAATATCAGGATAGTTAACAAATGTTAGTGAAGTGGGAAAGCCCTGGGGTAAAAACAAACAAACAAACAAACAAACAAAACCAAAAAAGCACATTTACCACATATCGGAAGAGAACAATGGGCCAAACAACCAACAACTGAACATCAACTTAACCAACCAACAAATCACAGAAAAATGGGAGATGGAGTGACTGGAGGGTGGATACAGAGGGAGGAGGAGGGATCAATTAATGCACAATTGTGACAAATCAATAAAATGAATTTAAAAAAAAAAGAAAAAGAAATACCTAAGCAAAGATGGTAATTGAGAGCAACCAGAAAGGTTAGTGTGGTGTGTTGCAAGAAGAAATAAAACTGAAGATGGGATAGGAAAAGGCTGAGAAGAACAATAGTCTGGAAGCAGGTTTGAGAAACCAGAAGGACCACGAACTCACCATCATATCTAACAGTAAAAGGCTCGAGGAGAGGAAAAACCCATCTCTTGACCAAAATGCAAAAGCATTAACTTCTGAGTAGATGCAGATTTTACTGAGTGTCAAAAGTCTTTGAGTATCTAGGAAATTATGCTAAATGATGAACTTAAAATTCCAGAGTGTACAGTGGAAGAGTTCTCAGAATCCAGGAAGGAGTGTATATAAATCATGGAAATTAGTGTCTGGGAGGTGAAGGATGACTTGGGACATCTGGGCTTCTGTGACACCATGAATAAAGATTATAGTGACATAAGTTGCAATGACTCTAAGGCCACAGAAGTGGAGATTCTATAAGCATCATTGGCAGGAAGTTGGAGGACCTTGCTAGGAGAAATGGGGCACCTACTTGACCCCCACTGACAGAATGGAAATGGTACCAGTGATATATGAATATTCCCAATGTCCCTTGATCAGACCACCCAAATAAATAAATGAAGACTAGTATACCTGGGTGACCTCCCCCATCCATTCCCTGTTGGACCTTTGAAAATGGAGACAGGTGAACCAGAGGAAACTGTTTGGGGTGATGCTATGGTGCCCCTACAGAGGAAGAAGAAAATCTAGGAGCCTTTTGACTTTGGCAGTTTTCTTGTTCCATCTAAGGAGAACCACATCCTTCATGAGGTTCAAAGTGATGTGCCCCCCTCCTGAATTATCCAGCATTCATGGACATGTGCTTTACATTATTTTGTGCCACAGTTATTCTAAGCATGTCCCTTAGAGACACAGAAGAGATATGCTGTGAATCTGGCTTTTCTTGGGATTCGCAGTAATTTGTAAGAAGAAGTTAGTGCATTCTGTGAGTTCCATTTTGTTCCATTCTAGCCTCATTTCTCTTGTGCTAAGCTCAAAATACTTTTACATGATTTTGTCTTTAATTTTCAATGTTCAAAATACTACTAGGACACATGCACACATTCACCCATAGCTTACTCTGGAAATTGTGCTAAATATATTCTTAATCTGTAATTCAGAGGTCATATAGAAAATCAAATAACAAACCTATTAATGTTCCAAAGTCAGGCATATTCTCATCAACTAATCATGTCCCATCTGCAGTTGAGCTTATGGGAAAAAGCGCTGCATTCCTCTGACAGAGAAAACTACTCGGAGCACTCCAATCAAAACTGCTGAAGTCACACTGACTATTTTCATCCTTTTCTTTTGGGAACACTGGCAATATTTCAACACAATCCAAAAGAAAAATGTACCAATTATGATGTAAATTCTCTGGAGCACCTTGGACTTTGCAATGTTTCATATTATTGTTATTTGGAGGTGAATTTATACATGTTCTCACCACTTTTTAATGATGACATGTTTCTATACTGTGCCAAGGCATCATTTATCAATTCACAAACTACCCAGTTCAACTGTGCACCTCCAGCTGACAATGTAACTCTAGATTAATGTCAAAATCATTTCAATTCTCAGGCTGTCTACATACATCCCAACTTAGATAAGACAGGATTCCTAACATCTAGAAAATGACATCCCTTCACATTAGCTTGTGGAGAAGGGGGAAAAAAATCTAGATTGGGATTTTTTTCTGCAATGCAAATTTAGAAGCTTGGGAACTCTCAAACTCTTCCCATTAGGGAATATCTTAATTTCATTTTGGAGCACACTTCCTCCTGTGTTCCAGTCCTGGCTGAGCTTTCTTTCTATCACTGATCCTGCTTTCACCATTCACGGTCAGGCCTTCCTTCTCTTTAAATGATAAGACTGAGTGAGTTAACGCTGGCAGCTGAGCTGCTTTGTTTACCTGCACATCTTCACTAAATGGGCTTCAGTGAGAAGACTGAGAACTAGGACAGTAATGGTGAATTCTGGTGCCTTTATAACCCTATGTGACAATATTCCCAACTTCCCTCCTGACCCAGCCCAGGATTCTCCATCATTGATTGCCTCATGATGATCAAATTAGATAATTTCTGCAACTGTTAGTCACCACATCATTAGTGTGGAGAGAAAAACAATTAGCTCATGGGGTTGTTGCAAAGGCTAAAATTAACTTACATGCACAGAGAATCTTGCACAGGGTCTGACATGCTGCATAAATATGTGGTGTTTTTTATGAGCAGATCTCCCAGTAGTTCATGCTGTTTTATGGACTTGCATGAGACTGCCACCTGAAATAATGTTGCAGTTCTTTCTCTAGTGAATCTGATTTCATTGCCTTTAAAGACCGAGTGAATCACACTTGAAGTTGCTCTAAGTACCTTCTTAATCTCTAAATGTTCCTAAAAATCTGGGTGTCTTGTAAAAATATAAACTCTGAGTCAGTAAAATGAGGATAGTTTCTAAGATTCTGTATTTCTCACAAGCTTCTCGATGGTGGTGATGCTGCTGTTTCACAGAGGACATTTTGAACAGCAAAATTTAGTTAATTTGTTCTCAGCCTTGACTATTAAATATCTCAGTGCCCAGACTGAATTCCAACACAACTGAGTTAGAATCCCACCCTCTCTGTCTTCCTAGCCTTTTGCCTTCACTTATTTATTCAACAAATAAACTTAAGTCTACTATGTATTAATTGATTGACAAATAATCGTGATGAGTAAAAGATATCCATTTTTAATATGATGTTTTCACAAAAGTAGAAAAGTGGAAAGTCATTGTCTGAATATTGAAATTACCTTCAGTTGTTTTATGGTTATGGTAAAAAGAAAAAGATCTGCAGATACAGTGTTCATAGATATCAGGTGTGCTGAAATGACCATCTCATTTAATTTTGAAGGAGACAGTATTTTCTCTTTCTGAAATAAAGTTAAGAGTAACTTAACAAAAAAAGAGATGCAGACCCAGAGTCCTGCTCTTTCTACCATATTCTCTTCCTAGTTATTTTCTCCCTTGTTTCTTGATAATAGCTGTATATCTTTAATGGCTACAATTAAGTACAATTTAGGAAAGTATGTGATTTTTATTTCTAGCACATTTCTACCAGTTATAAGTAAGATACCACTGAATTTTAAAGGGATTTGGTTTATTTATATTTCTTGTAATTTATTGTCAGGGCAGCTTAAAAGCTATTACATCAACCCCAAAATACGAGTTTAACAACATATAATCCATTCAGAATCCAAAGCAGCATTCTGGCCGTGGCCATACTGGTGGCAGCCACACACTGGTAGCAGTGATTCAGGATAGGAGGCCCTGAGCATATGATCTTTTTTGGTTCATCAGACTCTGTGAGGCATGTGGGCAAAGTGTGGCGCATCCACCCAAAAAAGATTTATTTTTACTTTCATTTTCTGACTCTTTTTCTATGACTTCTCAGTATAAAATAAAAAAACAACAGCAAAAAGGTGAGAAAAGGAAATACCCCACTCTCCCCAGTCTACCCAAGGTCCCCAGTTCTGAGGTAAGGGGCAACCAGGTTGGATGACTCATGAGAAGAATCAGATTAGTGGGGAGCTGGATGAGTTACTGAGAAGACTTTACTGTCTAGTTTAAAAATATATATATATTATTTTTCTATATGTTTGATTCTTTTAAGATTTTATGTTCTCCAAGGTGACTACATTAAAGGTGCACACTACCCCCACAACCCTGCAAGCACACCTGGCACCCACACTGGGGCACACCAGGCTTGCCTATCCAGCATGACCATGCTGAGAAAGTGGTACACATGGCTTTATTATGATGTTTATTGATTATATATTATTTCTTACATCATTGTATACTCCAAAGTTCTCCTACCACCATATCACCTGTGAACTGTCATCATGACCCCTTGTGCTCATCATTCTCCTGATTTTGTCCTCCCTACCTCCCTCTCCCTGTTCCATGCTTCAGTTCTATTATCACCTTGTTAGTTTTGCCTTTTTATTGTCCTTTGATCCAGTAATTCTACTTGTGGGAATTCACCCAAAAGATACAAAAACACTAATTAAAAAGGAAACCTGCACCACTATGTTTTTTGCAGTGCTATTTACAGTAACCAAGATATGGAAACAACCCAAATGCCTCCAAATGCCTCCAAAACAGATTAATGGATCAAAAAACTGTGGTATATTTATACAATGGAATACTATTCAGCAATCAAAAAACAAACTTATTCACAGCAACATGGATAGAGTTGGAAGAAATTATGTTAGCCAATATTAGTCAAAAAGAAAAAGATAAGCACAGAATAGTCACATTTATATGTGAGATATAGAGAAACCAGGCGAACATGTTTATAAATGTAGCCATTAATGCATCACTCCCTCAGCTCCCATGACCACAGTTTCCTCCTCTCAGTTTGCCTGGTACACAGGTTGGAACACCCAGAATGAATGATCTAGGCCCAGCATCTGGATGTATATGGGCATGTAGATTCATGCTAATCCAAGAGAAGCATTTGGCCTCCCAGGGAGTTTGTGTGTAAATGGAAAGGAGGCTGGGACTAGATGCAGATTGGAGTGTATAGGGCTATATTTGAGGTGGCATGGCACAACATTGAAGGATCATATAATTCCTTCAAAGGCAAAGGGCAATATCTGGTGAGGATCCTCTGTCAAGAGGTACAGACAGTGCATGCAGTCCCAAAGAGGAGCTGACATTTGAGAGAAGTGGTTACAGTGAGCACTGGATAGAGAAGATGGTACACCATGTATCATCACACTCAGTTTCTAACGGTTAACTCGTTTCCATGGATTTACATAATTACAGGAGCCCAGAAAATGTGGTCTATCCAGATGCCCAGTAAGAAAATGGAAACTTTTTTATAAAAAACAAAATAACATAAAATAGGAATAAGTGTTTGACTCACATCTGTGGAACAGCCCTTGCCATTTCTTTTCCATCATCTCAATGTTAAGATGCATTTAAAAAAAAACTTCCTCATCAATATCTCCTAAATATTAACAAGAGTAAGAAAAAACTCACAGAATGTAGGAAAAGGCCATGCATCTAAGCCATATCAAAGCTTCCAGTTGCATGTTTTTGAAAGTATAGTATTCAGCGGTACCACATCCCCTCACTCCCATCATCCCACCCTTTCCAGGTCAGTTACATAACCTCTATTACTTTATTTCATTCTCATCACATCATGCTAGGAACTGAAAGATGAAATCTGAATTTCAAGGTAGCAGCAGAAAAGTATCGCACTAACTTTGAATCAGGCACCCTTCAGGACTAATGCATGCTATACTGAACTTTAAAATTTTTATATATTTATCTATTTTGAATCAAATTTTATAACCAGTCTACAAAAGGACTGTCTTTTGAATAAAATAAAGTGTCCATTTTCTCGCAGCATTTCAAATTCTTTCAGTCTGTTTTAAATCTTGGACTCTCACGTGTTTTTAACACAACTTTTCAATAAGTTACTACCCACTTAGGAGGCAGGAGGTACAGATCATGGGCTAACAACAGATAAGAAAAGCAGGAGTAACCACCAGAAAGAAACAGCAGGCAAAGGCAGAAATGGCTTATATGATCCAAGGCAAATGAGCCTGCGGAGACCTCATGGTCAGTAGTCTAAATTAAATCTAGAATATATGCTCTATTCATGAAGCCCAATTATGTAGCCTATAGTGACCCTACCCTTCAATCTCATTCCACTTTAGGTTTGCTGGAATTTTCTGAGATAGTTCTTCCAAATCAGGCAATCTTCAGGATTTTATAAGTCCTCTACACTAATCCAGGAAAATGATAGCACTTTTGAATGTCAACTCAATGAAGTGATTTTCCCCAAACGTTTGAATAAGGCAGCCAAGGTATATGATAATTTGGTCAATGTGCTGTCAGCAATAAATAACTGCAGTTAATGTGGTGTTTTATGACCAGTTTATATCGTGCTTAGACCAGACTCTTAACCTCTCCATCCATGTGCAACATGTCAACACAAATATGACACAGATCTGTTTTCATTTTGTTCACTTTCATTAATGTTGGAAAACCCATATCTTTCCATTTGATATGTTATAAGATAGAAAAATGATGACCGAGGAGTATGCTTCATGGATACTCCTGTGTAAGATGACCTCCATTGTTTATGAGAACATTTGGTTCACTCTATTATCACCTTTTAAAAAAAAAAACAGGAATAATAAATAACCTATTTTTCTATTTTTCAGGAACATCTGTGGGTAGCTACCAAGTTTGGTGTATGGTGGTTCAGAATCCAGATTTGGGATTGTACAGATCTGGTGGTGAATCTAAGCTGGCTATTTAGGAGCCCTACGGCCAATCCTTTCTGAGCATAAGAGTAAGATAAGCTTTGGGGAATGAGAAAGAGACTAAGAGTAGTAAATGCATGTAAAGCACTCAGTCCAAGGCATATCTTCTGTGCATGTTCATTATTCTGATCATTGATATCACAATGTGTGGGCAGTGAACAAGAGGTGGCACCAGAAGGAAGGTTTTAAATGCTGCTTTTTATTATTATTATTTTTGGAAGTAATGAACACTCAGACAAAAGCATGATGATCATATTTGAAGAAATTCAAAGAATCATTCCAGTACCATGCTGCTGTCCTAATCCAAGAGCACTGAGTTATCATATTAAGTGTTTAAAAAGTGATTTTCTAAAAGTAGATTACTGGCTCTATATAAGAGTTGAAATTAAGATTTTTCACTTATACTCGTGTGTGT
The DNA here is from genome assembly GCA_004024945.1 of Uropsilus gracilis. Taxonomy (NCBI): domain Eukaryota; kingdom Metazoa; phylum Chordata; class Mammalia; order Eulipotyphla; family Talpidae; genus Uropsilus; species Uropsilus gracilis. Next base: position 52,156 of record PVHY01004451.1, read on the forward strand.
GTGTGTGTGTGCGTGTGTGTGTGAGAATGGCTTTCCCTCAGCTACAGCATCAGCTAGGGAGTCAGGAACAAACAAGGCTTTTTGTTTTCTTTTTAAAAATTTTTCTATTTTTATTGATTGCATATATGTTTTTTTAGATGCTGTATACCCTGAAATTCTCCCACCACTATGTAATCATGAACCATCATGTTGACTTCGGTGCTCATCCCTCCCCTGATTTCCCCCCTCCCTCCCTCATCTTTCCTTGCTGTGTGCTTTAGTTCTGTTGTCAGTTTGTTAATTTTAACTTTTCTTGTTCTTTTGTTTGTTTTCCCTATAGCTTACATATAAGTGAGTCTATCTGGTTTATCTTTTTCTTTCTGGCTTAGTTCTGGATGAAGTTAGTTTCTTCTAACTTCATCCATGTTGCCACAAATGACATGAACTTGTATTTTTGATTGCTGAATAATATTCCACTGTGTAAATATATATGACTTTTTCATTTATTTGTCTATTTGGGGCAATTTTTTCCATACCCTGGTCATTGTGAGTAATGCTGAAATAAACATAGGTATGCAGGTTTCCCTTTGAGTTGGTGTTTTGGTATCTTTTGGGTAGATTCCATGAAATGGAGTTGCTGGATCGAATGTTAGTTCCATTTTTATTTTTGTTTTGAGGGTCCTCCACAAATTTGAGGGTCCTCCACAAATCTTTCTATAGTGACTGAACCAGTTTGCATTCCCATTAGCACTGTAAATTTTTTCATTGATTTTCCTTACAATTTTTGTTCAGTTCTTGATATAACTGTCACATATTCTTTTAGGGATTATTTTTCCACCATGAGAAGATTTGATTATCAATACTAAAAGTAAAGAATTCTATTTCTTCAGTATCTGTATCTAGTTCTCTGTTGTTCACTATAATAAACAAAATTAGGATTATATACGTGGTTTATCATTTAGAAAAAAATGTATTAAACATTTACTTCTTAAATATTGACATTTAGGCTTATGATATACAGAAAGGGGGGATTATATGTGGTTATTCATTTATACATATGCATAGATATCTATTTGTATCATAAATATTTTGAGGGAAGGCAAACCAAATATGTTATTCTCCCTTTTTATACCTTAGTTACTTAATTTTATGACAAAACTAAAATTCATTTGTCATGTCACCCTAATCAGATTACCCTGAGTAATGAAAATTTTAAGAAAATTAAATAAAGATACAGATCATCTCTTTTAATTCTGGAAAAATTTGAGGATTTTCTCTTACACTGGGCTACATTGAGCTGATAGTGCATATGGAGTTCAGTGAATTATTTTTTAAAACATCCCCACAAGTATTTTTGTTTGATGCTTTTACTTCTAGAATATTCCATATCAGTCTTTTAGGTGATTCCTAAAGGGGGGGGGGGGGAGATTATCGCATATTTCAATTAATTAAAATCAGCATTCCTAAACCCACATCTTTTGGGTTAATTTTAATTTGGAGAACATGTTTGTGACTCTACCCGGTATCCCCTATATTTCATTGGTTAAGCAAACCTCTAGCGTATCTTCCTAGTGACGCCTGCTTCCTGTGAGAGAAACAGCTCAAAACGTACGAATATTTGGAGGATGAGGCAGAACAATCTTATCTGCTTTAATTTGCTACTCTGCAACTTGCCTCCATATTAAGCCCTCACATCCAAAGACAGTCCATAACTTTGAGATTAGCTAAACCCATGAGATAATGCATCTGATTTCTTCAACCATCTGTGGTGTGTTGCAAGGGGTTTATAAATGCCGATCAATACTTACGTTCGCTTCAGGATACTTGTGCAATCATACTGCAGAGATTTAAATAAAAATCACCCAGTCTTGAGAAAGGATGGCATCTCCTTAAATAAAGATAGATAGAAAATAGAACTAATAAAACATGAGGGAGTTAAATCCAAAGAGAGAAGGTATATTTTATAGAAGGACCTATAGGATTATAAAACAATGAGAATTTTAAAGGCTATCTGGTTTCATTTCCTTATTTTAATGATGAAAAAAAAAAAAGCTTCAGGAAACTTTTAAAAAGGTCCCTGGAATAGGTGAGTGGAAGGTAACTCTGGCTTCGCAGTCATTCCTTTTGTTGGGGCACCTCCGTCAATCAGGAAGCGCACAGGGTACTTCCTGGAATCCAGGAATCAGGCTGCCTGGATTGCTTTCAAACAGGACTTAACGAAGGCTGCAAACGCACAAGCCCACAAAACGATTCATATTAGTGGATAACACAATTACTAGATCTTCACCACTTTTAATTTGAGAGGTTATGATTCATACAGACTGATGGGAGAGGCCATCTTCAGTATGAACATGCCTGAGGAGCTAGAAGAACAGCGGAAAAAAGAAAAATAAATTTAAAAAAATCACAGAATCACAAGTAACGGAGTTAGCGAGAACATCTTTGGCCAACACCCACAGGTCTCACCACAGAGGCTTGGCAGCAACGGGGGATGGCTGTGCCAGGCAGCCTCCTCCTATCATCTTCCCTGTCAAGTAGAATGGTGGAGAATGGCAAGGAGTGGGCAGAGTTAAATCCAGCATGCTATCTTTATACCTTTAAAAAGTCCTAGGTTTTCCTGAGCAAAGATGAGCTTTTCTGAGGCCACATGAGTTGTAAAAACTGAACAATTCCAGTGGAAGTTATAAAATTTGTATTCAGTCCACATGGATCTTTTTGGGGCTTTAGTGTTCCATTGAGCCTGGCAGAAAAAATCTGTTCATGAACAAAAGCATTCTGGTTGTTTATGGATATATTCCTGGGGTCCTTTGACTAAACACAGAATGTACACAGATGATAGATAGATAGATAGATAGATAGATAGATAGATAGATAGATAGATAGATAGATAGATAGATAGATAGATACTATATTGATGCCATGTCTATCAATATCTGATACAGTATCTGTATCAATGTATCCATATTATAAACACAATTATTTATGATATACAGATTTTTTTCTTTTGTTGGTAATTAAAGTTTTTTTCTTATATTGTTCTGGTTCCCATAGGTCTCCCACCACCATATCACCTGTGAGCCATCACCATATTCCATTGTGTTCATCTTTCCCTCTTCTGCATCCCTCCCTCCCTCCCTCTTCTTTGCTGTGTGCTTCAGTTCTACAAATAGCTTACTAGTTTTGATGATTTCTTGACCATTTGTTTGGTTTCTCATATTCCACATATAAGTGAGAACATCCAGTATTTTTTTTTCCCTTCTATTCCAGCTAGCATAATCTGTTCAGTTCCATCACATTGCTGCAAATGGCATGAGTTTGTCTTTTGTGATTGCTTAGTAATATTCCAGTAATATTGTGTAAATATACTATATTTTGATATGTTTATCAATTTGGGGCATCTGATTTGTTTCTGTGCTGCAATAAAACATACGAATGCTTACAGATATTTATATAACAGATGAATAGACTGATTCTGTGAAATTATATGATAAGATTATAACTGTCTAAGCAGTAAAAAATCCAGTCTGTTTATTTCATCCCCCAGAAATATGTTATATATTGGCAGAGGGAGTTCCTTCACTATATTATGCATGGCTAACATTTGTGATATTATTATATTTTCTCATTTTGTTTCATTTTGCTCCTATGAATATAGGAGCAAATTAGAATTAGCTCCTATGAATATAGGAGCAAAATGAAACAAAATGAGAAAATATGATAATTCCCCATTCCAGTCATTTAATATATTCTATATATAAAAAATTAATTAGATTAAAATACAAATATAGATCCTATAGGACTCCCTGGTTCCAAACTGGTAGATGAAAAATTCATAAAGGGTACTATTTCTCATCTGTATCAGAATTCCCTGGAGTACGCATAGATACTCTCATTCAGTAAGGTCAGGCTCATGCTAAGAATATACATTTTTATAAAGTCTAGAAATCTAGATAATCTGCCATATATTTTATTTTATAAGCCTCAAACTTGCAGCACCATCACTTGTTCCAAAATAAAGCCCTATCAGGTTTAGCTATGAGGCCTGTTATCATGAAACAAAGATCTCAGTCATGTGACAAAGAGACACTCTGAAGATTCTATGTCATTCTGAATGTTGGATGACAGGAATGAGAGCCAGTTCTGCAACTCAGAGTATCAGGCTCTTCAAGGACAGTAGTAATGTCTCATTTACAGCTCCAACCACTAGCACAAAGCCTAATCTTGAAAAATTGCTTAATAAATGAAAGTAACATGCTGGCACATGGGGGTGGGGAGGGGCATTGGGCACCGGCAATGTACTGTGCATTTTGGAATGTCTATTTTACTGAAAGGAGTATGTCTATAGCTATAGAATTAAAAGTAAATAGAACTAGGACAAGTTGGTTATGACTAAATGTTGGTTATCTATCTTTAAACTCTATAGGATTTGGACCAACATTCACATGGTCAAGGACATAAAGGTGTATTTTGCTGTCCTTTAGCATACCACTGAGTGGTTCTAGTGTTTATTCCCATTTTTCCCACATGGCTGATGTTTTATTTCAGGTCTAGGGAATCTTGTCAACATATATCCTTACCGATCCCTTTCCCTTGACATTAATGAGAGATGTCACTAGTTTCAAAAGACCAGTGATGAGGACCCTGGAGGAGACTGGAACTTAGTACTTAGTAGGAATGCTATGTCAGGTGACCATTTGGTGAAAAGTAGAAAGGAAGAGCCCTGCTGTCTTTTCCTTTTTTAAGTAATGATGATGTATATTTAGAAACAAATGTCCATTTATGCCTTTTATGTCTCAGTTTTCAAGGGGAGAATAGGAAGTACAAGAAGGCTACCACTTGAGACAACATGAAATAAGTCTTTATTAGACATAGCTTGACATTAACTGGTACCCCATTTCCTCTCAAGTGACACATTACAGAGATTTTACTGTGCATATACCCCATGTCTACAGGGTAGCAAGATGAAGTTTTTATGTGGTTTATGGAAAGCAGTTCTCACTATTTTACAGCCACTTCCCACCTTTTCCCCTATTCTCAGCAGTAAATTCACTTTCTCTTAATGTCCTACATTCCTACCTCAACTTCTAATTCCTACCTCAACTTCTAATCTCTCTTATGTCAACAATTTTTAAATGGTCAATTTCATCTAAATTTACCATTCAGGAGTGAAAAAGAGAAAAAACGTTTTTGAAATTTACTTTAGCTGTTCCATAGTACAGACAGAAAAATTAAATCATAAAAAAGTTAAAATGATTATTCTAAGTCACTAACTCATCATATGCAAAGCAGAAAAAAACAGAATTGATGTTTAAAACATGCTAAGAAATAAAGGGCACTTTTAAAATTAATTTTTAAACACAAAATTTTCAACTGGACAGATATGGGAAAATTGTGAGGTTCTCAGACCTTCAAGAACAAAAAATCTATAATCGGTAGGTCTGGGAGTAAGATTTGCTTGTGGGAAAAAGTACAGGATGTTATCAATTAGAACCACAGCCTAGACTTTTTCTGTTGAAAAGGGAGATTACTTTTGGATTGTAACATGTAGTTTTATAGTGCTTGTCCCTTTAAATTTGGAATCTGAATAACATTGAAAGAAAAGCCTCAGATTTCCCACAATCCATGGGAGGCCTGTATTTCTGCTCCTGCTCAAACCTGGAAATTCTGTTATATTAGTCTGTGCCCTCCCTGGGGAGCAGATGATGCCTCTTCATCACTTGCTGTGATGGCCTCCAAATGGTCATGAAATCCATAGAGGTATGCAGGAAAAATCATGAAAAAGAAAAAAGCAAGTTAAATGATACTCTAACTGCAAAATCTCAGCAATGTCAGCTCCTTGAGAACTGCACACATGCATTTTCACCCCCAAAATCCACTTTAAGTACCTGTCTTCCTATCACTGAAATGTTTTCACATTCCCTCAAACAAAAGTGTGTCACCAAGGCTTGCTGTACACAGACATCTACATCACTGTTAGTACCGTAGGACTAACCTTTTTGCACATGAAGAGGAAGTAAACACTGTGAAATTTCTCAGCAAAATCAGTTTATAGGGAAGTATTTGGAAAGTCAGGAGAATTTTTTTTCTTTTTTCTGTTGCAGCTGCTTAAACAGTGGCTAGAAATTAAGACATTGGAATAGCTTCTTTGCTTTATGGTCATGATGCAACTCAGTGGTTTCAAACTCTTTACCAAGGACAAACCAATCCTGAAAATAAGTCTTTTTTTCCACCAGTTCTTTAGAAAAGAAAATGTTTAGCTTTCCCTAGTCTGTCAATCTTGTGGTAAGGGAATGCCACCAGGGCACCTTTTATAAGAATCTGCCTCAGAAACAGCTGTACAAGTCATGAAATAAAAATTTTCCCCCTTTAATCTGTTATTCAAGTCCATGGGCATTTTCAGAGACAAAGCTTAAAGCAGACTCACTTTGTAACCTAACCTGAAGGAGAGGCATATAGAACCAATGACAACCTGCTTAGAAGTCAATATTCTGATCACTGACAAGGAGGAAAAATGAGGGAAAGTCATTTGTGATACTATAAGCAACACTCTCCTGGTGCTGTCTACTTGCCTGCAAATGAGAAAACAAATCAATGCAAAAGCCCAGGGTCTCTAGAAAAGGCAGAAAAAATGTCCTTGAGATATGACATGAAGGATATTATTCTTTCATGAACTAATATTCTCTCCTTGTCAGTTTAAAATGAAAAAAGGACTAAAATCCCCAAACGGGAGACTAAATAAAGGTTGTGTCGAGCACAGCAATAACAAGCGAATCTTTGAAACCAATTTCTAGCTTATAGTGACAGAGAATGGTAAATCATTTGCTCTCCCCTTACCTTTTCTTCCCTCTTCCCAGCTTCCCAAAAGCTGTTAGACTAGACCTATTAAAACGTAATTTTCTTTTACTCAGCGTCTGCCTCTGTTGCTCCTGAGGGTTTGAACTCTTTTCTCCCCACACCAGTCATTGCAGGCATTACTGATAGGTGGTAGAACTGTTGCCCAAGCAATTACACAGGGAGGAAGCCATGTCCACCCATGTAGGCCAGAGTGCCCCAGAGCTGTATCTGATGTGGTAGAATACGGTTACGCCAGATCACCTCTGCTGGCTCTCTTCCTCTCTCTGTGAGGAAGAGCATAGTTCAGGGGAAGAGATAAACACTCAGGTCTAGGCCAGGATTTTCCATTTAAATTGGTTCAATATGTTTCAAGTATCTCACCTTGGGCCTCACACAGAGATTTTGTAAAAAAAAAAAAAAAAGCAACCCAATTTCCTTCATGAACTGATTTCAGACACAAATAGCAGAATTCTGTTACAAATTACTGATGAAACCATTCCCCCTAAGGCTGCACTTTCCAAAGACCTCGACATGGTGTTGTGTAGCATGAGCTCTGCAGCAATGAAGTGCTGTGGTAGTCTTCCAGGATGTAACCCAAAAGACTGGAGAAATATCCTATAGTTTGGCAAGTAGAAGACAAGGAGGAAAGTCTCAGATTGCTAAATTCATAACTATTGGGAAACTAAGAAGTGTTGGTGGGAGAACACTCAGGTCATATGTATGAAAAGAATCAACAAACTCTAGGTAGAAAGGTAAATAAATGGATACGGTCCACCTTCACCTTTTGCCCCCACTTTTTTCCTTCATGGTCACTTTGGACAGCTGAACAGCTGTCAGTGTTTAATGAGTCCCAGTTATGAGAGAGGCACAGAGCAAGATCTTAGTCACACAAATTCAATCAAAACATAATTTATAACTATGAAACAGATTAAAATCCTTCAGATAATACTGTCCGCTTGGCTTTGAAGCTATCAAGGATAATGGGGGAGAGTACTATTAGAGGTCTGAATTTTCAGAGGGCTCCCTATGTGTCAACATTTATGCTAGACACTTAAAGTCTGTTTTCTAATTATAAACATCCCATTAGTACTGTGAGTTAAATATTACCTACTCATAAAGAACTGGAGTGAGTTGTGAAATAACCTGCCCAATGTCACTTACAAATGACAAAAATTAATATTTCTGATTCAAAATTCACAGGCTGTTAACATGCAGATATTTATGTTCTTCCTTTAAAAAGTTTATATAAGTGAGTGATATGTTTGAACTTATGGTGAATGATTTCCTCCTACCTTCATTCCTCGCCAACACTTTATGTAGAAATAGAAGCACAAGGAAAAATATTCATGAAGTATACATCTTTCTCATGAATGAAAATATTCAAATTAGATACTCATTTGAAATATGTAGTGTACTCACTCCTACACCCCACAATAGATATTGTTTTGCATATCATACCTCTAGAAAGGACAAAGCTGTTGTTGGCAGAAGAACTTCCATAGTACTTGGGAGCCTGCCATGTATTTTTTTTTTACACTTTTTGCTTCTAGCAAAGACATAACTCACAGCCTCTTCCTATGTTAGGTGATGTTAGCAAAATTGAACGTGAGTAGAGAAAAAAAAATCAAAACTAATTCAACCTAATTCTCAGAGGCTCTCCCTCCATTTCCAGAAATTACAAAACTGTACCTTTATCACAGATTTCAATTGTGTTTTAATGCATGTTTAATGTTTATGCATATTATAATATTTCTATTTGCATTCATTTTACCTTATTTACCCAGATGAATTTCTAGCTAAGAAATTAATGAGCATAGATGCTAGGAAACTTTCACAAAGCTAATAACGATACAAATTGGTCACAGTTTCTTAACATCATCAATTAAATCATGAATCAATACATACTTTACATGATTTGAATAACAGGAAAAAGGTACAGTACGAAATGTGTATTTTAAGCTCACAAGCTCTTTCAAAACACTATAAAATGTGTATTATGTATTGATATCCATTTACATATGCAAATATTAATTTGATGCACAATTATGCATTTATGCTTGTAGAGAGTATTGATAAACCTGTTGCTGGTGGCATTGTAAATCATATAATGGAGGAATGGTTCACCATCCTTAGCTCCCAGAAAAAAAGGTTACAGAATTAAAAGGGGGTCATTAGGTAGTGAAAACTGTAATTATTCCTTATATACATATTTACTAAAATTTATTAAGCACCTAGTATGGAAGAAATGAATGCAAAACTGAAAGAAATACAACTTGACAAGGTCTATTCTGGTTTATGGACTGCATGATCTAAGAATACAATAAGATCTGAGCTTGCTTTTTTGTTTTAATAAATATTAATCTATGAACTGAATACTCATAAATAACATGTATTCGAAGTGTCTTATAAGGATCAAGAGGTTAAAAGTTTTGACTAATATCTTAACGAAATTCTTAACTAGAAATATTTATTAATTAGAAAATAGGGACAGATTGGAAGGATGCTGGGCCAAAAATCAATCTTCCGTGTTGAACAAGGACAGATAGATAGCATAGGGCAGGAAATCAAGTGACAAGCTAGAAGAGGAAAGTTATATAAGGACAGCAGGAATAGTGTGGTGGGGACAAGCATAAAATTGTAAATCTAGGATCAAAGATGTACCTAAAACCAATAATATCAAATATTGGCAGTAACTTTCGGAAGTCCAAGTAAAATCCTAGTAAGACTATCTACCACTGCAAGTATTATCATGAATAGAATCAAATTTGTTAAAATTCTGACAAATAATAAAATCATCCTTTCTGTTTGGTAATGTCTTTGTATTGCATTAACTTTACCTCATTTTATTATTTTTTTAAACGACTATTTCTCAATTGAACAAATGATTTAGAGGATTTAAATCAAAAGATTTGCGATGGGCCGGACACGGAGGCTTGTGCCTGTAAGCTTCAGCCTATGAAGCGGCCAGGGCTAGAAATCGCGGTTCGAGTCCCACCTGGGGCCCGTAGCAAGACCCAAAAAAAAAAAAAGTTCAAAAAAAAAAAAAAAAAAAAAAAAAAAAAAAAAAACAGCTGGGCGTGTTGGTGCGCGCCTGTAATCCCAGCTATCTGGGAAGCTGAGGCTGGGAATTGCTTGAGTCTGTGGTACCCCGGGCAATGAGAGCCTGGGGTCCACGGGCAAAAACAGTGAGACCTAGTCTAAAAAAAAAAAAAAAAAGATTTGCGATGTATGGGGGCAAACCAGTTTTTAAGTTTGATTTTACCTCTCTTACTTGTGTATGTTCTTTGAGTCATCAAGAGACATTAATTCATACCCTAAAATGTATATATGCCTATTCATTATTGCTAATAGTTGAAAAGAAATATCTTTTGATAGTTGGGCTCTTATTTATGTGCAAAAGATAAACTTTATTTTTTAAAATAAATTTATTTAGCATTTCATTATATATATATATTTTTTATATCATTATGTACCCAAAAGTTCTCCCATCATCATGTTACCTGTGAACAATTATCCTGATCTCTTCTGTTCATTCTTCCCTGACTTTAACCTTCCTCCCACCCCTTCCCTTGCTGTTTACTTTAGTTCTGTTGTCAGTATGTTCTAATATTTTGTTTGTTTGTTTTCCCTCAATCCCACATATAAGTGAGACCATCTGGTATTTATCTTTTCTTCCTGGCTTATTTCCACTAGTATGATTCCTTCTAGCTCCATCCATCATTTTCTAGTTGCAAATGACATGAGTTCATATTTTTTTGGTTGTTGAATAATATTCCATTGTGTAAATATACCTCAACTTTATGATCCAATACTTGGCTTATTTTGGAAAGAGTCTTCCATCTAATTGAGTGAAGAGAAGTTGGAACTTTGAGCTAAAATTTTGTTAATACCCACAGTGTAACTTCAAACCAAATGTGTGAAAATTTGAATCACCCCAATTAAATGAAATCAAGCCCTGGCAATTAAATCATAATTTGCTTTATTTGATAGTTAAAAATTTAATTCAGTTATTAAAGATAAGTACTAAAACTTCTGCCTAATCTTAAGCATGGCTTATGTGTAGTTTTTAAGAAAAGAAAATTATTATTTATAAAGAACATGCAATGAACTAGCCTCTAGAAAGTGTGTTTGTAGGTAGAGAAGCTAAGATTTTCTTCTCTAGTGTCATATAAAAAGCATATAAATCCAACATATAGAAAGAATAGAAAATTTGTCAGGAAATGAGTAACCATTGTTGGTTGAGATTTTGGAACAACAGAGAAGCCAGGATATAGTGCCACTATAGCCTAAACCATAGACTACAATGGCAATGAAAAATGTCTAAAATTTAACAGAAGTAGTGTGTAGATAAGGATTAAGATTTAGAAAATCTATGTCAATTTTTTTTCAACCAGAAGTGCCAAGAATTTTGGCATCATTTATACTTTTTTATTGTCCTATCAGGGTTTGCTATTGACATCTTGCGGGTGGAACTATGGATGTTGCTAAACATCCTAAAATACAGCGAAGATTCATTCAATTCAAGATGCTAATAGTATGTTGTAGGTTTAGAAACATTGATCAAAATGAAGAATTTACTGTGAAAACACTTTGGAGGAGAATCCATCTTTTCTAAATCAACTGCAATTAAGAAATCAGTGGTGGCTGAGGGCATAAACTGGGGTTCAATAATGTTGGCTAATTGAAGGTAGTTTGAATCACCCATCATTAGTATAGCAGACAATGAGAAAGTGATGAATGTCCATTAGGAAGCAACAATTTGATATAGGTAGAAACAACAGATATGATATATGTATAACACTGTTCAAAACAACACTGATTTGAAAGTATTGTGCAGAGTGAAATATCCATCAAAATACTCTTTAAAAATACAAATACAATACACAACAGAGTACAAATAGAGTAATAAACACTTTGCAAAAACAGCAATAAAGGGCATTGATTAAGCTTCTTATAATTTTTGCCTGTCTAGAAGAGGAAGATAGAAGGAGTGGATGGGAATGAAATGATCAACTGATCATTCACTCAAGACAGGAATCAAGGAAGATAATGAGCACAAACAAATTTATGATTATTTCATTTTTTCTCATTTGAGGATCAAATATTCATAGTGCTAAAAATATTAACCCTAAGTGTGTAAATACAAAATTGGAACAGATGGTAATCAAATTATTACTCACATCTGGATTCGCAGATTTTCTCACTCAGTAGAGATATGAAGGAAATGTTTTTTGGGTAATAAATAACTGTTTCTCAGATCAAGTAATTTTAGAATCCATATGGGAAGGAAGTACATGGAGTTCTACACAAAAGACAGGAAGTGAATCAGAAATTATGCTAACCATTCTATGTTAGTGATCAGTATAAGATTCAATTTCACTTTCTGCTGAGAGTGGAAAAGCCAAGAAACTTCGAACACATGCTAACTCAATTTTATAAAAGAGACCTACATCAAAATGTGTATTAGAAAAAAAAATGCAAAGGAGTGAGAAAAAAAAGCAAATAATTTACCAGAAACCTGGAGACTGCTTAAAACACCTTATTTGAAGCCCAGGCAAAAATGTATGCCAAGTTTCAAGAAACCCAGGTGCTCAAACAAAATCTCTCTATGGTCAATTGGTGAAGCAAAGGAGGTCATTGTGGGTGACAGGGGAGGATGGCATTTTAAATGGTATAAGTGGCCAAGGAAGCAAAAAAGAAAATCCACAAGGTGAGGCAAATCAGGTGCAAAAAACATAAGAACAACTATAAAAGACTAAAGGAATGCTGCACTTGATATTCCAAAAAAAATAATAAAAACTTTCTAAAAATAAATCAACAGCAAGATGCCAGTTTAAGAATCACGAGGACCATACAATGACTGTGGTGGAAAAGGTGATCTCAGGAATTAAATGAATCAGACAAAAGGAGTCAATGAATTGTGTGTGTGTATGTTCATATTTAATTACAAATATGTTATTGTTAGTAAAGATATTTGACTTTATTTTAATTTGCGGTATGAATGTCAACAAAAAATTGACAATTTCCATTGAACCATATTTTTTAAATATAATACTTATTCTTGTGTTGGGAAAACATAAATATTCCAGTAATCTAATACTCATAACTTTGATTAATAATTATCCTCACATTTAGGAATGTCTTTTTATAATAGCCATTTCTAGGGATTTTCAAATACTCTGTGTATTTACTCCTAAATTTCTACTATTAAACTCTAAAATAGCCAAAATCAAATGAGTAGATCAGGAATATATGATAATATATTCACAATATAATACAGTTTGGTGATAAAAAAATTAAACTCATCATTTGCATCAAGTTTGAAGTAGCTAGAAAGGTTAAATGCTAACCAGAAATAAGCAAGAAAGAGAAAGATAAATACAAAATGGTATTACTTAATATGGAATATAAGGAAACCAAACAAAGGATCAAAACAAACACCTTGAAAGTTTATTGTAGAACTGAGTTATCCAGATAGGGAGGGTGCAAACTAGGTGGGGAAAGAGCTTAATGAACAATGGTGGAGGACTATGTGTGCATTTGTAGTGGGTTCCTACAGTAACCGTAACTGAGGGAGGAAACCCTATACTTGTTAAACTCTAAAGAGAATGCAAACCAGTACTTTAATAAAAATAAAAGAACTCAGAGGTCATGGAAAATTTTCCTTTGTCTAAGAAAATACCACAAAGGATTTTAATATTCAGAACAAAACAAAAGACATGAGAGACCAGTTTCTTTAATTCAAACACCTTCACTCTGTTCCTCTTTTGGTACACATATGTGATACAAATAAAATTTCAAACTCTCCAAAAATATCAAAGGAGTCTTCATTTCAATTTTTACTATGAAATGTTACTTATAATCTCTATATTGTCTATATCATTGTTGTAACTATACTATATGTATCTTAAATTATGCCATATAATTTTACCTTATGCTGCATATTGATACATACATTGTTATGATATTGTGTTGGTTATATTTATCTGGAGAATCCCAATTAAAACACAAGGTGTCACTGATCTGAACCTTCCTGAATACCTTTACAGTGACCTGGGTGATGATTACTTTGAAAAAAAATCAAAGCTTTCAAATAGTACTAAATATTTAAGGAAACTGACTAGTCTAGTGGCAGTATATAAATTAAAAGTTGTTTTTTTGTATGAGCTAGCATTAGAAAATAAATAGTATCTGTCTGTTAGCATAATGCATTTAGAAAAATAGGAATGACACAAAAACTATAAAGATAATTATTTTCTCTCATAGAGTTGTTATGGGGGAGGAGGCAGGCTTTTTTACTAAATATTCTTTTGCCAGCTTTTCCTGAACCAGAGAAAAAACTTTAACTCTTTATCTGCTATAAAATGGGAAAGAACCCTTATCAGCTCTTAAGCTTCCACATACTAGTTACCTTGGTCATCCAGAGGCCTGCTACTTGCTCTCGCCCCACTATCCCAAACCAAAGGGATTAAAAAAAAACCTTTAAACCTGGTTCTTCAAAGGTTCATTGCTGCCTGCAGCTCTTGCTATGTGATTCCAAAACCAGATCAAACTCTGAAAGTGATCAAACAATTGTTTCACTAAGTAAGCAAATAAGAAAGGGATTACTTAAATATGTACTACAAAATTAGCATGTAAAAACCCTGGTTACCTGACTATATGTGCTACAAAATAAACATAAAAGACACTACCGGTTACACTACCACAATGTCCAAAACTGTCTTTTAGTCTCTGGTCACCTCAACACATATCCAATCAGTCTGCATTCCAAAAACACCTGATCCAAATGCAGGCCATTCCTCTTTTCCTCCTTTGGTGTCTGTTCCAACTTCCTCCAAACATGTGGTCCAAGATGCGATATTCTTCATTTCTTTCAGTGTCCACTCAACTTTAGGCAGTAGAAAAACTCCAAGATATAGGAACCAAGATCAGATTGATTTTCTTAGACCTTGCTCATGGTTTTTCCAAAAGCATCCGAGTCAAACTAGCTAAAACAAGCTCCAGCACAAAGCTCAAATCTCCAAAGTCTTTAGACTCCATCAGAATGGAAACATAAGTGGAGAAATGAAGAATAATAAAATAATGAAAGATGATTAAAATACTTTTTAAGTTCTTGAAGGCATTTTTTACAATAAATCATTTTTCTTGAGATAACATTGGTTTACAACAGGTACGTATTTTAGGGGTATAAGTTAACAAGTCTTTTAATGGGCAATTTTTCATTTTAAATATACTTTTTTTTTGCTGTGTGGAAACTTTTCTGGATTATTTTTTTCCATTTTTGCTTTGTCTTTGTATTATATATCCTTGAAATCAATGCTGTGAAGTATTTTGTCTGTTTTCTTCTATGTATTTTATGGTTTTATGTCTTACATTCATATCTTCTTTCTTTTTCCATTGAGGCAATTAGTTTACATTATTATTTGAATTTTCAGAGTAAAGAATCACCCCCTCTTTCATGTGTTAATTACTGTAATGCACTGCACCCTCAGTCAAAAACCTATAGTTCCCCACAATAGAATGTTGCCTGCTTTCCCCAATCCTTTTAGGTTCCTCAGGTCTATAATCAGCTTTCTATGGTTAGTTTTTAAATTTGGTTTTATTTGACCCTTTGTTCTCTCTACATTACACTTACAAGTGATACTACTCAGTATTTGTCTTTCTCCTTCTTATTTATTATAATCTCTTCTAGCTTTATCCATGTTGCCTCAAATGGCATGAGTTTGTCTTTTTGGATCAATAAAAAGCATTCCATTGTGTGAAAATACCACATTTCTAGATTTCTTCCTTCATTTTAAGGCATTTAGATTGTTACCATTTCTTGGTCATTGTAAATAGCTCCGTTTTGAACATGGGAAAATAGGTTTCCCTTTGAACTGTGTATATTGGTAGATACATACAAATGGAATTCCTGAGGTAAAGGAAAACCCATTTCTAATCATTTGATGAATCTCCAAGCTGTTTTCCTCTGTACTGTGTCCTTAGTCTACCTTAATAAAAATAAATAATAAAATAGAGGTTTTTTTTTTTTTTTTCCACATCCTTGCCAGTATTTGTTATTTCTAATGTTTCTGTTATGGGTCATTCTCATAAGCGGTATCACATCATTTTGATTTGCATTTTCCTAATGATAAATGATAATGAACATTTTTTTATATATACCTGTTGGCCTTAAGTGTTTCTTCTTTGGAGAAGTGCCCATCTAGATTTTCTGCCTATTTTTGATTGGATTATTTATTTTCTGTTTGCTGATTTGTGTGAGGTTTTTTGAGATCTTTGATATGAGCTCTTTATCAGATACATGGCATTCAAATATTTTCTTCCAGTCACTTGGGTGTCTTTTTATTTTTAATGAGTTTCTTTCACTGTGCCAAAGGAATCTTTTTTAGCTTGTTCTAGCCCCAATTATTTATATGATTTTCATTTTCCTTATAGTTGGAGACAAATTCAAAAAGCTATTTATGAAGATTGTTTCTTGAAGTAGTTTGCCTATGTTTCCCTTTCTGTATTTTATGACTTCATATCTTACATTTAGTCTTTTATCCACTTTGAGTCAGGTTCCTTCAAGATACATAAAACCCTTGAAAAAGGAAAAGATGATATGGAAAATTGTTCTACACATTTCTAGGAGTTATTCTTTGAAGCAGTCATGCTTAAAATATAGGATGCAACAGACAGATTCAAAGGACTTGATGAAACAATTGCAGATTCCCTACATTAGTAGTTTTGATATGCAACCCCAAATTTTCATTTGTTATTACTTTACAGATATTACTTTTGGCTGTTAATCTGGGGGTCATGATTTGAAGACCACTGCAATTGGATATTAGGATTTTTGATAGTTCAACTTTATGATAGTTTAACCTTGTGTATTTTAATTGAGGCAGAATTGACATAGGATTATAGTAGTTTCATGTGCACAATGTAATTATTCTATATTTCCAATGACTCACCACAAACTGCTCATCCCAACATGTCTAGTTACCATGTATCACAATATTTAGTGACAAAATGTATTGCTTATGATGAATGCATTTAAGGTTTACTATCTTATGTTATATAATTTTTAAAGGAATATATGGCAGCAGTGATTATGAGTGTTATGCCATTAAGTAGTCTATTGTTTTGCATATATGTATACATATATTATTCAACAGAAAGGACAATTTCTAGAAGAAAATAATATCTGATTCTAACACTGTTGATTCATTTAGAAAATTTCTTAGGAAAACTAGTCAAGCATTCTGAGTCTCATTTTCACTTAATTACAATGGAAACAACAACAGTTTACCTCCTTACATTTTTTTCCTACTTCTTAATTCTGGATTCATATCAACAGCATTTTCTTACTTGACAACCCATAAGTACCATTTTCCACCTGATAAAATTCATAGATAATGAACACTGTGACAATAATTGAGACTATGCTGTTCCTTAAGTTCTACAGCCTACTTTTATTTATCGATTATGGAATTACCCCTTCTCTATGTCTATATTTCAAAAAAAATACTTCTGCATAGTAAAGAAGACTCAGTAAAATGGAAAGGCACCCTACTGAAGTGGAGAATATATTTGAACAGCATACATTTAAAGGGACTAATATCTAAGCTCCACAAAGAATTTATATAACAAAATAAAAAGAAAACAAACAATTAAATCAAAAAATGAATTGAAGAGCTAAATAGATATTTCTCCAAAGAAGACATTCAAATGACCAGTAGTTACCTGAAGAGATAGATACTCATTACTTGTAATCAGAGCAATGTAAATCAAAACCACAGTAAAATGCCAGCTCACACCTGTGAGAAAGACACATTTCAAAAAGGCTCAAAATAAAGAGTTGGTAAGGACATAAAAAATACAATACTTATAAATTGTTGATGGGACTATAGATAGTGACTGTGGTTATTAATATGCAGCCTCATTCTGAAAGATACTTTATAATAACTTGTTCTGGTTTCAAATCTTTCTAGCACTACACCATTCACACTTTGAATAGCACTATTCTTATTTCCAGTACACTGCATCCAGCAATTTAAGATTTATTTAAAATGCAACTGTACTTTAAGGATTGGAAAAATCAGTATTCAAAGTTCTTAAGCTCTCCTTCCCTTTGTAAAAGATAATATTGTCAAAGTGAAAATGTATAACCAAAAACTATAAATGTTGAACTGTAATATTAGATTTTAGATGCAAAGGCAGAAAGAATAAAAATATACATTAGATTTTTTTAACTGGTTGTACTTGATTGCATTGGAAGAGGTTGGTGGGGAAGAGATTTCACCTGTCTGAATATATATAAGATTAATTTAAAGATCCTTTCTAGGACTTGAAAGAGAAAAGAACACCTTGAATTTGCAATAGTCAAAACCAAGCTGCATTATTCTCTGTCTGCTATATTTGTTAAAGTGACAATTATACCTTAACAGCTCCATTAAAATTTCACTTGAATTAGTGATACAAAAGGAAAATTCACTCTGGTAATATTAACGATGCCCATACACATTTTGTAATGTAGTTGTTTTTTCATTAACTTTATAAACCAGGGTGTTTTTCTTGCCTGATAGAGAGAATTCTAAGTAAATGTCCTTTCTTTTCCTTGCTCCTGTCTAATTATGACTCCTCATTAAAAAAAAAAGATTTTTCAAGTTTTTAAAAAGCAGTAATCAGTAATACTTTGAATTTTATTTGGTATTATATAAATATCTCTTTAAATTTCTGTTCTTTTATCTTTTTACATTTGATGGTGTTTGAATTCAGTACTACTGCTCATATTCCTGATACTTATGCATAAATTTAAAAATACTGCATTCAACAAGTGAGGCAATCCTGGAGAAACAGATCATTTTACTGTTTTGCATTTCTATCAAGTCACACCGGTATGCTCACATCACCCTCATCTATTTATGTATGTAAAGATGAAGCTTAAATGAAGTTGATCCTCAGAGGTTCTATCAATAGATATTATTATGGTGCAAAACATCATTATTTAGATCAACTTATATATTTTTTCCAGAATGATGGACCTTGTGTTTGCTTTTCATCATAGCCTGACACCATTTTGCATTAGGATGTTGTTTTCAATAGGACATATTGATTATGCCATCCTATTCCAAGAGAAACACATTCATAGACACAAATCACTCCACACCTTAGAATATATATTTTTTCACTACAGAGAAACACCAGTGAATGTGCATTCACTTCTCCTCTTATCTGTTGCTGCAGACTCAGTTCTGTTCAACAAATATTAATCAACATTCTTGAACTTATTCAAGAATGGGAAAAGTTAATCAATCTATAAGCTGGAAATGTCATGAAAAAAATCCAAACAAAATAGAAATCTACCATTTAAATTAACACATTCATAGCACATTAATGTCATAGGAATGTAGGAGAGACACTGAAAAACAAGTAGATAAACTAAAACCAGCATCTTGCAAATATACAAATATGTGACACCTGTATGTATGATATCATAAGTATCATAACTCATCTTTATTCTTTATAAAATACATGTGATAAAGTCCCTAAAATCAACTTTCAAATTGCTCAACAATACTAATGCTTAAATATAACCAAATGAATAGACCACAGGCATAGTGCTTAAAGGCAGACATAAAAGATAAATATTGCTTACTTAGTGTCATATTCATACATTCTACCAATGATTTCTTTTTTAATTTTTATATTTTTGTTATTGAGGAAATATTGATTTACAAAACTGTATGTGATTCAAAGATCTAATCCCATACCTTTTCCGATGTTTGTTACTATTCCACATCAATTAAGACACACCCAGTTTTCCTTATAGTTCACTAGGCACCCTCCACTCTGCTCTCCACCTACCCTTCCCTCCTCTGGTATCCTCATCTCTACAGTCACACTGTAGAGATG
Source organism: Uropsilus gracilis (assembly GCA_004024945.1). NCBI lineage: Eukaryota > Metazoa > Chordata > Mammalia > Eulipotyphla > Talpidae > Uropsilus > Uropsilus gracilis. Next base: position 71,866 of record PVHY01004451.1, read on the forward strand.
GTTTTTTCTAGAAGTTTTTTTTTTATTGGTTCTGTGAACCTTTATTTTGTTTCTCTATAGTCTCTGCATAGAAGAAATCAAGTGGCATTAGTCTTTTTCCTGATTTACCTTGTTTAACAAACAATAGCTTCTTTGAATGTGAATAAACTTGAGTGTATATTTATACTATATATATATATGCAATATATATTCATACAAAAATCATTGAATATATTAATTTAAAATTAATGATTAATGAAAAGTCTGACTCAAAAATAACTACTGTGCATTTATTTATCTCTTCATGCTTTTATTTCTATATCCCTTCTTCATTATGTGGTTTCTACCTGCACAATTTAATTTCACACTATTTTTTACTAAAAAATGTTGCCTTTTACTTAAAGATAAGTTATGATTTATCTGTGTCTTTCTAATTATAGACACTCAACCTCTATAATCAGTTCTATCTGGAAAATAAATTATTCATCAATGTGAACAGTTTTTCAATGAGGACTTTGAAGGAATTCCAACTTGACTGACTACATTTCTACAGATGTGTGCCCTCTATGGTTGAGCTAACCATATATACACATATCACACCTAACATGCAAAAAAATATGAATATATTGTAAAAGACAGTAGAAATGTTGGAACAATAAGTAATATAAAATGAAATATCTTCAAATAGTAAACTTGCCCTCCTCCATGTGTAAACATTTAACATCTTTGATCAAAAAAATTGTAGATAAAGCCATGTGATTAAACTAGTGTTCATTTATATAAGAAAACCAATAAGTCTTTATCAAAGACAAAAATAGTTTTATATTTTGAAATTTTAAGAAGAATTCAAGAGACCCTCCTGCCCCAAATAATCTCCTACTGAAACCAAATCTCATGCATGCAATTTATAATTCAGATTCTTTGGGGAAAGAGCCTCAAAGACATTATCTTTCTTTAATCACATATTGCTCTTTCTTGTTTCTGCTCATCCTACATTCTAGTCTATGATTTAAATACAATTTATCTTTTGTCCCCTCATAAACACCTCTGTTTACCTAGATTCAATCCTGTAGAATGCAGTCCCTGAGAACATTCCAGATTCATAAATGTTCCCTTTTCTCACTCTAGACTAGCTTGATACTTTGCCTCTGTAATAATGTTTTACTTACCACAAAGCTGTAATTATTTTTGTGTTAGTCTCTTTCACTAAAGTTGAATCAACTATTGGCTATCATCTCTTTACTTGAAAATAATTTATTACAAAAGTAGTGAACTGGTGATATATGTCTAGATTAAAACTATAGGTATTTTTATTGTATTTCTTTTATATTGAGGTAACATTTATTGACTGTATCATTTGTGACTTAAAGGTATATGATCTTCCCTTTCAGGGGTGTTATCATACCAAAACCTCACATAGTCCACTGGGCACCTTTCCAATTTTGTTATCACCTCTCCCTCTGTTAATCTCAGTTCATAATCAGATTCCTAGGGTTTGTTATTGGTTTGTTTTTATATCACCATTTCTTTTGTTTCTCTGCCTTACAAATTTAAGTGACAACATCCAATATTTCTCTTTCTCCTTCTGACTTATTTCACTTAGTGTAATCCCATTCTATCCACAGTACAAATGACATGAATTTAAATATATTTTATCCTTTGACCCTTCATAAACACCTTCTGTTAGTCTAGCTTCAACTCTTATAGGATATTGTGTAGTGTTTAATTTTGTCTATATACCCCAACTTCTTGTTCCACTCATCTGTTTTGGGGTACTTAGCATGTTTCCATAACTTAGCTTTTGTAAACAGTGCTATAATAATTATAGGAGTGCATATATCTCTTCAAATTTGTGCTTTTTTATTCTTCAGGTAAATAACCAGGAGTGGAATTAATGGGTCATATGGCAGACCCATTTAAATTTTGAGAAACTTCCAAGCTTCTTTCCATAGGGGCAGGACCAGTCCACATTCCCACAAGTAGTATAGGAGTATTACTTTCATATTAATGTTTGCATTCTTGCCAACACTAGCTGTTTCTGATCTTTTGTCATGGCCCATTCTGACAGTTGTGAGGTGGTACCTCACTGTGGTTTTGATTTGCATTTCCCTGTAATGAAGTATTATCCTGAGGACTCCAGGTGGCATTTGTTGCAATTTTCCATTTCCCCATTACTGCTTTTATAAAGTTATTATTATTCAAGTCTTTTAAGAGTGCAGAGCTTGCACATTTCCAGTAGATGACACTGTCTTTTAGGGAGAACTGACTGTAGCTGCCTCTTCCTGGGATGAGGGAGGGAGGAACCTGAAATATGTGTTTTGGGGGAATGTGTTATTCTGGGCTTAAGCTCCTGCCTTTAGTACCATTCATAGTTCTTTCTGAGTTTAGACATATATCTCTGCAATCCACAAACAAGGTTTTCAGGGTGCTTTACACTATGAATTGGGAGATGGGAAAGAAAATTATGCTTTCTTCTTTGCCTTGTAAACTGAAGAACTATTCCCTTAGGCTCATCCCAGTACTTTCACAGGTATCTCCTAACACTGAAGCCCACACTAAGCAGCTTTGTCCTTCCAGGGACCACCCTATCACAGAAGTGTATATTTGATCCACAGTTTATGCCCCGGTTTCTTTCTCCAGGACCCTTTTCCTTCCACTCTGTTGCTGTTTAGAGTTGTTTCCTTATCTCCTCTTCAATCATATACCACTAACATTGGTCCCTATCATTTAGTAGGTACTTTTGTTTTACCCCATGTCAAGAGACCAGTGCCTGACATGCCCCATGTCAAGAGACACAGTACTTTTCTTTTGCCCTCTGAGATCAGTGCCTATCTGGACTACTTCAAATTATTTTTCCTTGTATAAAGCAGGAAAGTTCCTCTAGTTAACATATATTTGAGGCATCAAATTTATATAAGTATATTTTAGCTTAATCCACAAAGTATTTTAAAGGATTGGACCTTTCACACAAAAATTTGTACATTTGATTTTTATTTTTAAATGGAATAGATATATCCTATTCTATATATATTCTATTATATATATATATATAAAACATCATTGTATAACCCAAAGTTCTCCAACCACCATCCACCATGTTACCCATGAATTCATTTTGATCTCTTGTGTCCATTCCTCCCTTGATTTCATCCTTCCCTCACCCAACTCCCTTGCTTTCATTCTGTTGTCTGTTAGTTTTATCTTTTTTAAAAATATCTAAAGATCTTAAATTTTTGAGAAACCCCAATACTGTCACATTATTATTTTGACTCTCAGTTATCCCTCTATATAATACACACACATGCACACACAAGTAGCTCAAAATGATACATGTATGCCTGTGTTCACTGCAGTGCTATTTACAATAGCCAAGATATGGAGCTATCTTAATGCTCAGTGACAAATGAGTAAGTGGATAAATAAGATATGTTATAGTTTTATAAAATCTATAGTTACATATAATCTATAGAATACTGCTCAACTATTAAGAAATAGATAAAATCTCACCATTTGACATTTATGGATTGAATGAGGGGATTAGCAAAATAACTCAGAAGAACTATGGCAAATACCAGATTATCTCACTCATATGTCATCTATAAAAAAAGGCAAAGCAAAGGAGAAGACCCAAGCAAATCAAACCAAACCCTTGGAATCTGGCTGCAGAACTAAAGTTGTCAGAGGGGGAGGGAGGAGGGTTGGAGGTTGGACATATGCAATAAGGAGGGGAAGTGACCCAGTGGACTTCCGTGGTTGATTATTAGTGCGTTAGTGGGTGGGAGTGATGTGACAGCACACACTGAAGAACTGTCAACATGGACCTAAAACATTTATTGTGTTGGAAATCAATGCTACCCCTATAAAAGTAATTTTTATAAAGTCTAAAGATCTCACATTAGACTTTAATTTTGACACAATACCACTAGAACATTGATGAATAATGTCTTATCAGTTTAGGTGTGGTTTTCAGTTCACTACATTTAGAGTAAAGCATGCTGATAGTATCCATGCTCTATTTCAAAATATATAGAAGACTGTGGAAGACCAGGCCCGGTCCAGATATATATGGGGAAAATTTACACATGAATGGTTATGTGATGAAAGCAATGGCATGCATGTAGATCCTTACAGGAAGTTGAGGATCAAAGAATATACAATAAGTACCAAAGATTGCTTTCACCTTTTTCACAGTTTTCCTTAAGTGTAATATTTACTGTAATAATTAAAAATAATAAGTCAGTATGGCACACATTCACATATTCAATGATGTAAAAAATAATTTTATACATATTATTTGTATCTTGCTAGTAGTTACTTTCCAAAAAAGTATTCTACCTCTTACAGTACTTTGACTTCTTTTTCTAGTAGTTCGTTTTTTCTATACCTGATAATTTTCAAATTATTAACTTTGATGATATATGGTGTAAAATTTTATTAGACACTGTGAAAGAGTCCCTAGATATGATATTTGACATAGATATTTTAGATATTCAAATATTATAAATAATATATATGTCTACATTTTGCAGGAAAATCAGAATTTTGGAGTCTAGGGAATGAATAGTGGTGGAGAGAGAGAGGTATATAAATAGAAAATAGGAAGGTGGTTATTAGAAGCTAGGGCTCACACTAGTTATTAATTTTGAATAAAAATACATCTTACATGTGACTTACACTGTTCTTTCTATTATAATTACTTTATTCTCAAGTAAATCAAGTGGAACTAATTGTCTTGAAATTGTGAACTATGATTATTGTGTTATTTATTTTATCTATTGAATACTTTTCTTTAATCACAAAATAAGAATTTCATTTTCCAATTTATACTATTCCAGCTAAAAGGACTTTTTCTTTTGTTGAGTCTTCTCCATCTTTCCAAACTTAACTGATATCTCTCTTTGCTTTGTAATATTTTGCTTTATATTATAGGAACTCTTAACTCACTTGACTGTTTTTCATTTGTACATGTCTTCTAGTGTTCAGTTAGTCTTCTAAGAGACAGAAGCACATCGGTTTAATTTTCCATGTCATTCATTCAAAGAATGGTAGTGAATAAAGCATCTCAGCAAGGATGAGAAATAAAGTCACATGCTCTACATAGACGATAAATTGTATGGTGATTATGGGAATAGAAAATGGAGAGAGGAGGAAATTTTAACAAACACCCCAAAGAGGATCAGATCTTTTCCTATACTTCCACAAAATCTTTAAATATTTAATAAGCAATCAGATATTTCATACCTTTTTTCTTACCAACATGGTAAACATTTGGAGACAATGGGATAGAATCTCTGTCTTGACTATATACATATGGAACTGTGTGACTGTGTGATGTATGGCATCCGGTGTCATGCATTTTACTCTGTGCATCTATGGTTTTTGTCATTATATGCCTTCTGGAGATATCTTTTCTATTAGAACATAATTTTTTTTAAAAAAAAATTCTGAATGAAAGCCATAGAAAAGCTAATTTAATTGCACACTAGGAATTATTATATTTCTCAGTATGATTTATGATTGGACTTATTGTTTAACTAGAGATGTGTATATGCATTAAAATTGGGAGATATGCACATGTGAGATATTAAGAAAATTAATCTCTCTCTTTTCAAATAAAATACTTCATTTCAAGATGCCAACTCAAATAAGTAAACAAATTTTCCTTACAAAGACATCCCAAATGAAAACTGTAAAAGTTATTATGAAAAGCAATTACATTTGTGCATGGATAATAAATTTAATTAATCATTGTACTTGGTGGTGGATTTTTTCTTGGTGTAATCCTCATTAAATTTCTAGACATAGTTGCACTCAGCACTGGTTTAAACTAACTGTTTAATCTTATTGGCCATTAATGTAATACTTCATTCTTTAGAATTCTCATGAAATGAATACTGAAGAGGTAAATTAACTGGACACGGTGGCTCGTGCTTGTAAGTGACAGCTTATGGAGTCTCTGCAGGGTCTGGGGATTGTGGTTCAAGTCCCACCTGGCATAACAGAATGAGACCTAGTCCCAAAAATTAGCTGGGCATGGTGGTGAGCACTTGTTACCCCAGCTACCTAGGAATCTGAGGCTGGGAGTTGCTTCAGTCTGTGGTACCAAGGCAACGTAAGCCTGCGGTTCCAGTGAAAAAAAGAGCGAGACCTCGTCTCAAAAAAAAAAAAAAAAAAAAAAAAAAAAAAAAAAAAAAAAAAAAAAAAAAAAAAAAAAAAAAAAAAAAAGGAGGCAAATTATTTCTAACAAATTGAAGGATGTTTGAACAATTAAATGAACAATGGGGAAATACAATGATTTCATAAGTGTGTTGAAGTAATACTTATGGTTTTAAGAAACCAATGCTAAAATATGAGAAAGAGAAAATAATTAAAGTGGATAAATGACCTTCAGTTTTGCTGACTCCTTGCATCTAGTAAGTAAGATCAACCTGATTTCTTCTCTTTGCCTCCCTCATTTCCCACCTCTCCCTAATCCTAAATGGGGTTTAGCCTTAGTTGAGTGAAAGAATAACAACGTCTTTCAGTTCATCTGGCAACCCATAATTGGATTCATTTTTCCAACAGTCACTGGAAAACCGAAAAATAACTCTTTGCACTGAAAGAATTCACCCTCTGGAATAGGGGAGGTAATCATAACATCTCATTACAAGTCAGTGTAAATTTTGTTATAATAACTCTTTTTACAAAGTGATATGATTAAGAGGAAACATTGAGGACTAATCCTGCTTAGGACATAAAAACTGATGAAGACTTCTTGAATTACTTTAAGAGTTTCTCATGTAGCATTGAGAATTCTAGATTAAGGAGAATCTTGTGCAAATGTGTAGACAAGAAAAATACAGCAGTCACATTTGCTTTGGAAAGAGAACTAGAGGAGTCATTAGAAATGTAGATTGGAATACAGAAGGCATATAGGCAGAAAGCCATAAGAAAGTGGTTCAGTAATATAGCAAAAATGTTGATGGCTAGAACTTAATAAAGGACTTGGAATTGGGGACAGAAGGATTTAAAATAAAATTTGTTTTGGAAATGGAAAAGTACTTGAATTTAATATCACACACTGGGAGAAGAAGTGATTGATCTAATATCGCTAATATATTAGGCTGGATGGATGATAATGTTCTTTTTCTTTTTCTCCCTTCCAGCAAACCACCCATGCCCATAACCTGTCTACTCTCTCCCATCCCTTCCATCTTTTTATCTGTTTCTCCTGATAATCATATCTTCTTTTTGCCTGTGTCAAATGTTTTTCCTTCTGTTGTTTCCATGTAACTGTTTTTTAGATATTTATAATCTACAGATGAATTAAATCATTCAAACCCCTTCTTTCACTTTTTTGCTGGTTTTACTCAACATAATCACCTCACGGTGATCTCGATAGAGTTATATAAGTTAAAATCATTTTTCTCTTTCAACAAATATGAGTAGAAAGGATGATATTACTGTTGCTGACTAAATATTAAGATCTACTGAAATTCGGCATCATTTATTTCTTCCATCCATGACAACTGGGCAAGGTTATAGCTCCAAACAGGTCTTCAGCTTTATGACTTTCCAGACACATATCATATTTAAAAAATTATTTTCTTGATAATTGTAGGCATAGTTAGAGGTGATGATGTGAAACAGTCTGATGATGAGTTTCTAGGTATTTTTTGTATTTTATTTTACAACTATTATACAATATTTGTTATGTTTGCATGGTTGAATTGTACTCCTTACTCCTCACCCCACTCCCACTTTTCCCCTTCCCCACTCTGGTCACTCCAACTCCTCTCGCTGAAAGTTATTGATCTACATTGGCCTGTTGGTCTTTTCTTCTTCTAGAATTATGTCCTTTTATCCTAGGTGTGGACTTGCACTCCTGGACAGCAACAGATGAGGCTGTTTGGATCTTCAGGAGTAATTGAGGCAGATAGTCAGGCCAAGCACGTTGGGAACTTGTTCTTGTGTAGGTATGTGGTACATTTCTCCAGGATCCTTTCTGTTACTTGTTGCTGGTTCTGTAACATAAAGTTCTGATATCTGATATCCAGATTTGGGAATGCAACTCCACTGATGGCAGTGAAGTGTTAGATGCTGGAGCAGATTCTCCAGGTGGTCAGTCAAACTCCTCACCTCTCATTTGTCAGCAGTTCTGCCATGGAGCCACAGCCACTCCTGGTGGCTTTCTTCCCCCATTGATTGGTAAAGGAGGGAATCTCCTTCGTGTTGCATGTTACTATGGGCCCAGGGTTTGATTCCCCAGTGCCAGAGACAATGCAGGTAGAAATGTATGACAGATCATCTCAATCACTGATTTCACCTTCCTGTCTCAGTGGTTCCCAAAACAGCACTTGCCTTATGCAGGTGGTGAGTATATCCAGGGCCCTTATTACTTCCTTTTCTCTGCTTTATATCTGCATCTGGAGAGATTGGATTTTTCATTCCTAGTGAAGGTTCATTGAGGTTGGAGTAAATCAAGGGGACCCCCACCAGCAGAGGTGCTCAGCCCCTACCCCCTGCCTGGAGGCAGAGGCCAGTATACCCAGCCTGAGATCTCTGGACCCAGAGTCCCTGAGGTTCTGGTGGCATAGGACTCACCCTTACCGCCCAACCCGTGCCAGTGGCCTCGGCTATGGCAGGGTGAGTTGGAGCTCTTCTCCAAGGACCCACTCAGTTCAAAAGGACCTCAGCTCCCACCTCCTCTGACAAGGCTCAATGGGTCTGGCTACGAAGGTCAAAGGTGGAGCCTACTAATCCCTTCTCCTAGCTCAAGCTCCTTGGGTGCCCCTACCCCAGGCACTGAAAGGGTGGAGGCTGGGGTATCCAGTTCCAAGGCCCCTAGACCCTGAGATCTTGAGAGCCTGGTGGTGCAGCGTTTACCCTATCCCCTAGGACCAGGTCGGTGTTTATTTTAATATATTTGCTTTTATTTCATTTTTATACCAGGATAATATATAACTGATTTATTTAAGATGGAATAATTTGAGACCTATAATTTCATACTATACATTATACTCAAAATCTGCTCCTTTAGCAAAAATATTTAGATACTTACTCTTTTTCTTCACTGTTACTTGTTCTCATGTGTGGTGTTTTTAGTCTTATTACTTCATTTACATATTGAAATCCTTTTGCATCAACTTTTCCTGTTTTTTTTTCTTTTTTTCCTTATAGTAGTACACATATTTAGGTCTATGTAAAGATGCTGATATATATGAAATTTAACTCTATTATTAATGAATGGTTTGACTGAATTTTGTAGTAGTTCTATGAAACTAAACAATACACACCAAGCAAAGTGGAAGACTTCAATGAAAGGAAGAAGTGGTAAAAGGGGGCTGAACAGAAGTGAGAAGAACACAAAGGAGAATGAGGATAAGGAAGAAGAAAAAGAATAAGAATAAAAATAAGACTAGAAAGAAAGTGAAATTCTGCCTTGTTAGGAAAAATGGGAATGATCAAGACCACAGTGGTGGTTCTTGTTTGGAATTTTATTATTTATGTTGGGAAATAAAAGTAATTCAAGCAGCAGAAACTTGAGCTTTATTACATAGATTCTGTCATCCCATTAAACTCTGAGAAAACCAGAAAAGCCAGAAAGAAATGTCTGAGTCTACAAGTTGCTGGTGACAACTATACTAGTGGTCAAAAATGATTGCCAGAACAGTCCAAACTATTTGGCAAGGGTGTGAAGGAATGACAAGCTACATATAAAGCCAGGGACAAGAGAGATCCCAACAGAATGGAAGAAGACTGTGACCATATAATAAGACCGTGCCATACCTTAATTCCATTATACTAGGCTTCTTTACCCTGGAATGTTTGATTAAAAACAACATGAGTAGAGCAGCTGAAAAGATCATGGGTGGTCTGAGTAGTCAGAGTGAACAGGGCTGTGAAAAAATATTATTGCCAACATGTACTGTGAGCATAGAAGAAAATGACTTTCAACACAAGCATATCAAAATTTTATTAAAATGCACATATCTCCTTCAAAGTCATAATTTCTGAGATTCATTTTCATTGTTAAGATAATATTGAATTTATTCTTAGAAATATTTTGCAGATATATTGTGTACTTTTACATGACTCAAGATTGGTGTCTACTTATTTTTGAAGTGGATATTATTTATATGATTTATTTTTTGAAGTGGATATGATTTACATAAAAGGCCATGCATGTGCTCAAATCTTGTGATAAGGTTTGGGGATCAAGTCTATGCATATGCATTTGCTTATGATTAATTTGTTCAAGTGAAAATATGAACATAAACAATAAAACTGAAATATTTTAGTGTCCAGGCACTGACAGAAATAAAGTAACAATTTATTAATATGCAATTGAACAACTTTACTAGCAAACCTTAAATGTATTTTGAATAAGTTAATACCTTCCAGAATAATTAATGTAATATTCCACCTGACAAGAATAAGGTCTTCCAAAAAGGTCACTTATTTGCATTCTGCATATTTAAAATACGATGTTAAAAATACTTTAAAATGTATTCTTCAATTAATTACTTCCAACGTATTCAAGAGGAAACCAATTACTTAAATGCTGAGTAAACTGACTTTTACCTAGGCAAAATTATCTGTGATAGTCATTGAAAGGCTAAAATTAATTTCATTTCCATAGTAACTTTTACTTCTTGGATAAATAAGGAGTGAGAAAAAAAATTCTTGAATTTTTTTAGGGGTCTGAAATACAGGTAGTTCCATACATGAATAATTGTATTCATTTTTTAAATGCTTCATTTTTTAAAATTTAGATTTAATTAATTAATTTGTTCAATTATTTATTTAATGGAGTAACATTGGTTTACAACACCATTTATGATTCAGAGATATAGGGTCACACCTTTCAGGTGCATGTTACCACACCACATTCTCCACGAATGTGAAAAGCCTTTTAAAGCACGAATATAAGGAACTATCTACACTGCTTTTCCTGACAGAATATAAAGATATTCCTTCTTAATACTAATTTCAGTTGTTGATTCCTCTGCAGAATGAGAATCTGTAACACAGCATACTCTAAACCTTTCATTCTCCCACATCTGAGAGACAGAAAAGGGATTAAATGCTTTCTAGTTACTAATACAAATAGCTACAGTGAAATGAATACTTACAGAGTTGCAGCTATTGATTTCCACAATCAAACTGAAAGATGAAAGGTATTACTCATCCTTATTTTTCACATGGTGGCGTAGCCATGAGCAATGGAATAAGAGAGACACCCTAAATTTGAACACAGATTATTCTGGTTCTAATGTTGAGTAATGAAAAAGAAGTCCATTTGACAGTGATTGGATGAAAGACTTTTCCTTGATACCATGTCAAAATAATCAGATAGCACTCTTTTAAGTCTTATATGAACTTACAATTAAAAATGCAAGGAATGGTGATAATAGGAACCTGATAGTGAAGACTAGGAAAAATGTCGTCAAGCATCCTTTTGTACAGGACAGTCAAAGGATTCATATTGTCTACTGATCCCACAGAGCCAGTGGAAGATATTCACCATACTTTGTCTTAGCTTTTGTTCTGATAGAATCTTAGATTCAAGGAACCAGAGCTACCTCAAGTGATATAAAGCAGGTTATATTGTCACTTTTAGAGCAGCAAACACCATGGAAACAGAGTCTCCCTAGAATCAAAACAGGAAATGGCCTTCAAGGCGTGTGCTAACCACATGAGCTCATGGTCTGCACTTTCACTGCCACTACACAACTAATTGTACTACTCAGCTATTCTCTGTGCCTCTGTACAGATCCCCTCTTTACCTTTTTGAAAGTTCTTTCCCCATTTCTATAATCACATATCTTTACTCTCACTCAATATTCAATTGAAGACTAACTTCTCCTGAATACTAGTTATCCTGTATCCACTCTTGCCTTGAATCCTCTTCCTACTTCTAGACCTCGATGTCGTCTAATTTCTCTTTTGACATCTCAAACTCAGTCTTTACAGGTCAATGATCTGAACAGTCAACTATTAGTTCTGTACCATGTCATGCCATCAGTGCTGTCCAACCTATATGAATTAACTCTCTGAGTGAGGTGTGCATGCCAGTTTCAGGCAATTCTGCCAAAGTTGTGGTGGGAGTGGTGGATACACATTTGTGATACATGAGTGATATTTTTCTATAGGAAAATATGTTCTGATTTTTTATGTGTTGGTGAAATTCAGTTCATTTGTACATTAGAGATGCCAGAATCTACTGATTAAAGCTAAACTTAAGAATTCAAAATGTTTCTGCCTGTTATAGCCAAATATATTATGAAAGAAAGTAAGTGAGATATTCTTTGCTTTTATTTTCTGAGATTAAGTGCATCAGACCTATGGCCATCCGGTTCATCTTTGAATCATTAGTCATGATGGATTGTCTGCTTCCAGAGACAATTATATTATGCATGATTTGGATCTTGATAGAAGAAGATAAATTGACTGTAGGTTTATGCAATGTAACAGATACAGTTATGTTTGGAATAGAGCTCCACCCTGAGCAGCTTCCAGGGCAGTTACATCACCATCAGTCTGGCCTTCTATCATATTCCCAGTAGTTTCTGCTGCTTTGATGATGATTCCTGACTACCTGTCTGAGGTGATAGCAATGAGTCATCTAGAGCCTCTTGAGCTTTAAGTCACAGCAAATTTATTTGCATATCATTTGCATAAAAACATCATCTTGTGTACATTTGGATGGGGCAAGGCAACCACAACATTCATCAATTACTTCTGCACTGTTGCGACAAAATCTGAAGTTTTCAGGTGATGTTATTAAAATTCTTCTAAAATCAAAACCTTGTAGTTGAAAGAACCCACACATTCATTTTTAAAAATCTTAACACCATGTATGCATATTTTCTTATATTTAAGATTTTGTTTTTCTGAGGCATCCTACTTTCTCTGGTCACTCTGTACATGGTCATTTTTCCTTGTTCATGATTTTCGTTATGTTTTGTCAGTTTCTCTTTCTTTTTGCTCCTTCTCTGTCTCTTACTACTAGTTGCACATTTCTTTCCCTAATGCAAATCATAAATAGTGAAGAGAAAGATAGAATAAGGAGGAAGAGACTGATACTAGAAGAACTTTGAAGGTCTATATGGCATAATTTATGTCTAATAAATATTGGTTTCTCAATTTTTATTTTAGCATGTTCTTTGAAAATATTTCTTTATATATAAGAATAACTACATAAACCATTATGTGTGCAAAGAAAATTGTTGAGAGAGATTACTATATTTATTTTTTTCTGTTATGAAAATTATTTCAAGGGTGGCAGGATGTTACAATAAAAAAATTTAAGATGAAGAACATAGAGGAAATGAAGGTCTGTTCACTCCCACTGTGTCTGTGAACATGTTATCATATACACTATGAACAAATTCAAACTAATGCAACAAGAAAATGTCATTTCCTCTTCTCATATGAAAAAGTCATTACATTTAGAAACTTACATTGTCAACTATACTTCACTAGTAAGTCTCAGTATGTTACTGGCTTCTCTATACACCAAAATTAATTTAAATATTAGTTAATGTAATCTTATAAATATGGAAGTTAATCTCAAAGTATCTGCTCCTACAGTCTATTCTAATGATGAAGAGGTTGAGGCCAATATTTCAAATGTTTTGACATAAGATTCATAATATTGACTCATCCACTCTATTCCAGATCATTTTTATAGTTATGCAATAGACTAGATTGCATGCAACAACATGTTTGAATTCTAGCTCCAGGTCAGCTCGTAACACCTACCAGCTGACTTTCAGCAAGTAAGTTCATCTTTCCATGGCTGAGTTATTTTGTTCATTAAATGGAAACTGCATTTACCATATTATGCTAATTGTGAAGTTTGAATGTAGCTATACATTTAAAATAAATATTAGATTCATAGAATGAGTAGTTGTGATATAAATATTACTATTATTACTGTTGAATCTGCTTCTACTAATGCAATTTTAAAAGGATATCAATCAAGAAATAAAACTTGGCAATAATCAACTATTGTTCCTGTATATTATCTCTCACATTCATTACGCCACTATGTCCCTTCCTTCCTAACACTACTCAGGTTTAGGATCAAACATTTCCTCATTATAATTATCAAAAATGTCTCTATTAATCTTCTGTCCCTGGTGTATTACACAGTTGAAAATGCATTAATTTTTATTTTTATTTATTTATTTATTTTAAACTATGCAGTTTATTTCAGGCTTAAAATGTATATATAAAAGAAAAATAGGATACAACAAGATATTAGTATGCAAATTAGGATACAACAAGATATCAATATGACAAATATTACAAATTTTAAAGCTTTAAGACACTTGAAATTTGTATACAATAATAGAAGTAACAAATGGGGGTGTTCTCCAATATCCTAGTCAGGAGATTTTTTAAAAATAATTTTTAAAAATTTTGTGGGGAGAAAGGAAGTTACATAGATAGGTATACATATTAAAATATCATAATTATGAAATTATAACCATGCAAAATAATATATTATTTACTGATTTGTCATTTAAAAGTTTCAAATACCACTAGAATGGCAAACAACAGATCCAGTGTACTGATTATTATTTCTGGGAATGTATAATGGGGAATAGGATAGAGGCGATATCCTCAGAGTATGTCATCTCTGTGATGGTTGTTCTTTTTCTTTAATTTAATTTGATTATTTTAAATTTGTATATATGTGTGTATTTATATTTGTATTACATTATTGCATTATTGTGTACTACAGGGCTTTTCCACTTCACTAACACCTGTTAACCATCCTGCTCTTTTGTGCCTTTCACCTCACCTGCCTTCTTCCCCCTCCTCTCGATCCCTTGTTCAGTCCCATTAGTTGTTTTCATTTTTTCTTATTCGTTTGTTGTTTTTCCCTATATCCATCATATAAGTGAGATCATTTAGTATTTCTCTTTTTCTTTTTGGCTTTTTTCCTGCTAATATGAGTCTTTCTAGTCCCATCCATGTTGTTGTGAATGACATGTGTTTGTCCTCCTTGATTGATGCAGAGTATTCCTTCGTGTATATGTACCACAATTTTTTTTAGTTAATCATCTGTTTTGGGACATTTGATTTGTTTCCAAGTCTTGGCAATTGTAAGCACAGCTGCAATAAACATGCACATACAGGTGACCTTTTGAATTAGTGTTTTCATGTCCTCTGGGTAGAATCCCAGTAGTGGGATTGCTGGGTCAAATGCTAAGTCCACTTTCAATTGTTTGAGGTTCCTCCACACGGTCTTCCATAGTGGCTGGACCATTTGCACTCCCACCAGCAGTGTAAGAGAGTTCCTTTCTCTCCGCATCCACACCAACACTTGTTGTTGTCCACTTTATTTATATGGGCCATTCTTACTGGTGTAAGATAGTATCTCAATGTAGTTTTAATTTGCATTTCCCTGACTTCTAGAGATGTGGAGCATTCTTTCATATGTCTATTGGTCATCTGTATCTCCTCTTTGGTCAAGTGTCTTTTTAGTTCTCCCCATTTTTTGAGTGGCTTTTTTGCTTTTTTTTTGTTGAGCTGTAGGAGCTCTTTGTGAATCTTTGTCATCAGACCCTTGTCACTTGTCTGCAGGGCAAAAATTTTCTCCCAGTCGGTTGGGTTTCTTTTTGTTTCATCTATTGTCTCTTTTGCTGTACAGAAACTTTTTAGTTTTATAGTCCCAGCTGTTTATGTTTTCCTTCATTTTTTGCCAGTCATAGTTGTTTCCCCAAATGAATTTCTGAGGTGAAATTCATGAAGGGTTTTGCCCAGGTTTTCTTCTATGTATTTTATGGTTGCAGGTCTCACTTCCAGGTCCTTTATCCATTTTGAGTTAATTTTTGTACAGGGTGTGAGGGTGTTGTCCTGGTCCAATTTTTAACGTATTGATCCAATTTTCCCAGCACCAATTATTGAAGAGGCTATCCTTGTTCCAGGGTATGATCTTTGCCCCGTTGTCAAAGACTAGTGTGGTTTTATTTCTGGGTATTCAATTATGATCCATTGGTCTGTTTGTCTGTTTTTGTACCAGTACCATGCTTTGTAGTATAGTTTGAAGTCTGGAATAGTAATGCCTTAATCTCTCTTCTGTTTGTCAAAAGGGTTTTGGCTATTCGGGTTCTTTTGTTGTTCCATATGAATTTCAATAATTTTTGTTTTATCTATTTAAAATATGTCATTGGGATCTTTATTGGAATTGCATTGAATCTGTAGATTTCCTTTGGTGGTATGACTGTTTTGATAATGTTGATTCTTCCGACCCATGAACAGAGAATTTCTTTCCATTTTTAACATTGTATTCTATTTCTCTTAAGAATGTTTTATAGTTTTCTTTGTATAGGTCTTTTACTTCTTTTGTTAGCCAAGTATTTGATTTTCTTTTCTGCAGTGGTAAATAGGGTAGTTTTAAAAATTTCTTCCTCTTCTGATTGATTCTTCGCATATATGAATGCTGTTGATTTTCATGTGTTGATTTTGTATTAGCTACCTTACTGAATTGGTTTATTATTTCAATTAGCTTCTCTGTCGATTTTTCTGGGTTCTATACATAGAGTATCATATCATCCGCATATGATAGCCTTATTTCTTTTTTCCCTATTTGGATTCCTTTTATGTCTTTCTCTTGCCTTGTTGCCCTAGCTAAGACTTCCAGAACTATGTTGAAAAGGAGTGGAGAGAGTGGGCATCCTTGCCTGATTCCAGACCTTAATTGAAATGGTTTCAGTTTTTCCCCATTGAGGATGACATTTGTTGTGGTTCTCTCACATATAGCTTTTATTATGTTGAGGTATGTTCCTTTTATACCACTTTTTTCCCAGGGCTTTCATCATGAAAGGATGCTGAACTTTATTGAATGCTTTTTGTGCATCTATTGATAAAATCATACCGTTTTTGTTTTTCTCTTTGTTGATATGATGGATTATGTTGATTGATTTTCAGATGTTGAACCATTCCTGTGCCCCTGGTATGAATCCCACTTGGTGATGAATAATGAGCTTTTTTATGCAATGTTGGATTTGGTTTGCCAGGATTTTGTTTAGAATTTTTGCATCTGTGTTCTTAGGAAGATTGGTCTGTAGTTCTCTTTCTTTGCACTAACTTTATTTGGTTTTGAAATTAGTGTAATGTTTGCTTCATAGAAGGTATTTGAAGAAGGTAGCTTTCCTTCTTTCTCAATTTTTGAAAGAGTTTTAACAGTACCGGTGTTAGTTCCTCTTTGAAAGTTTGGTAGAATTCATTTGTGAAACCATCTGAAGCTGGGCTCTTGTTTTTAGGGAGAGTTCTGATAACTCCCTCAATTTCATTGCTTGTGATTGATCTGTTTAAATTTTCTATTTCTTCTTCGTTCAATTTGGATGACTGTATTGTTCTAGGAATTTGTCCATCTCTTCCAGGTTGCTGTATTTGTTTACATATAGATGCTCATAGTAGTCTCTAATTACCTTTTGGATTTCTGCTGGGTCTGTTGTAATATCTCCCTTTTCATTTATAATCCTGTTCATTTGAGTTTTTTCTCTTATTTTCTTTGTAAACCTTGTGAGGGGTTTATCATTTTTATTTATTTTTTCAAAGAACCATCTTTTGGTTTTGTTTATCTTTTGGTTTCTATTTCATTAATCTTTGCTTTTATTTTTGTTACTTCTTGTTTTCTGCTGGGTTTTGGATTTTTTTGTTGTTCTTTTTCTAGGTCTTCAAGTTGGGAGATTAGAGTAGTTCTTTGGACTGTTTCAATTCATTTTATTTGGTTGTATATTGCTATGAACTTTCCTCTTCATACCGCTTTTGCTGCATTCCACACATTTTGGAACGTTGTGTCATCCTTGTCATTTGCCTTCATGTAGGTTTTAATTTCTTCTTTGATTTCCTCTTTTACCCAGTGATCTTCCAGAAGCCTGTTGTTCAGTCTCCATGTGGTGTTTACTCTACTTATTTTCTTTTCATTATTGATTTCTAATTTGATGGCTTTAGGATTGGAGAAAATGGTTGGAGAAAATTAAAATATGATTTTAATTTTTGTATGTTTGTTCAGGTTTGTCTTGTGGCCTAATACATGGTCAATTTTAGTAAATGAACTGTGTGCATTTGAAAAAAACGTGTATTCTTTTCCTTGGGGGTGCAGTGTCCTGTATATATCTATTAGGTCCGTTTGATCTAGCTCTTCCTTTAAAGCTTTTGTGTCTTTTTGTAGTTGCTGTTTTGTTAATCTTTCCTTCATAGAGAGTAGAGTGTTAAAATCTCCTACCACATATAAATTCTCACCAATATTTGATTTCAGTTCTACTAGTAATTGTTTTATGAATTTTGGTGCTCCCTCATTAGGTGCATATATGTTGATTATTGTTATGTCTTTTTTATGGATTGACCCTTTAACCACTAGCTAGTGGCTGTCTATCTTTTGTTACTTTTGTTAATTTGAGTAGTCTGCTCTGTCTGATAATAGAATGTCAACCTCTGCTTTCTGGAGCCATTTGCTTGTAGTGTAGTTTTCCAGCCTTGCACCTTCAGTCTATGCTTATACTTAGAGTCAGATGTGTTTCTTGGATGCAGCAGAATGTTAGTTTCTGTTTTCTGATCCAGTCTGCAACGCTTCATCTTCTGATTGTGAGTTCAGACCATTGGCATTTAGGGTGATTATTGATGTTTGCAATTCTAATGGTTTCCTGGTGGTCATTTTGGGGTTTATTTTGGTAGGTTTTTTGTTTTGTTTTGTATTTGTTCTTCTTATGGTTTTGATCTTGAGGCCTCCTGCAAAATATCTTTGAGTGGAAGTTTAGTGATAACAAATTTGTGGGGACTTTGCTTGTCAGAAAAGTTTCTATTTTTAACTTCATAGAGGAAGGATAGTTTTGCAGGATAGAATATTCTTGGCTGGCACTTTTTTCTTGGAGTTTTTTTGTAGATGTAACTCCATTCTCTCCTTGACTGGAGTGTCTCTTCAGAAAAATCTCGATGTCAGTCTAATGGATTTTCCTTTGTAGGTTGTGTTTATTTTCTCTAGTCATTCTCAGTAGTTTTTCATTACCTTGGGTTCTTGGAAGTTTTACGATGATGTGTCTCACTGTGGCTTTTCTTTCACTAAAGTAGTTTGGTGTCCTTTTGTCTTCCTGTATGTCTATTTTCATTTCTTCTTCAGATTTGGGAAGTTCTCCTCTATTATTATATTTAAAGGTCTTTCAGTTCCCATGACTCTCTCCTCTCCTTCTTGGATTCCTGTTACTTTTATGTTTCTTTTCTTTAAGGAATCTGACATATCTCTGAGCTTTTCTTCAGTCTTCTTACTTATTTCATCTAATCTGCTTTCATGTCTTATCCTGCATTTTTGATCTTTTCTATTCCAATGCTTGAATCCTGTGTCTCTTTCAATTTCAATTTTAGGGATTCATTTTCATTCTTTAGTTCACTGATTAGGTTATACATATTGATGCTTTCTTTTTTATGTTTATGCTTCTTCCCTTAGTGCATTAAATGCTTCCATCATTCTGTTGTCCATTTTTTTTTCTGATTCTTCTCTTATTTTTGGAGTGCATTAACATGTTGATGTTGGAATCTTTGTCTGAAATAAACATCATTTCTTTAATGGTTTCCTTGGTGTTTCCTGGAGATTGTCTTTTCACCATGGATTATTACCTGCAGGACTTGCCTGCATGTCTACAGTTTTTCTCCTTACTGTGTTTTGCTTTCTGACTTGTTCTACATATTGAGAAACCATGGATCTGGTGTTGGTCGGCATGCTGATAGTAAGGTTTTCCAGATTGCAAGTAGATCTGTAGTTTAGTTTAGTAATTTGCACTGGCGCCACTTGTGGCACCAGTGCCAGTGACTTTGGTGTCTCACCTGGGTGGGGGGAAGGTCAGGTGGGTTCCTTCAGGAATCTGACTGAAGGGGCTGGTTCTCTGGATTGCAGCAGCAGCGGTGGTGCAAAGAAGGGACCCTCCCCAAAAATGCAACAATTTTTTAAGGGAAAAATTATTCTGTTTTGCATAAAAACAAATTGTCTATTGAGTGACTAGAATATGCCACAGTCTATGGCTCTAATTCTCACAGACATTCTAAAGTTAAATATATTCACCATCATTTTACTTATAAAAGGACTGAGGGCCTGAAACTTTAAAGAGTTAACCTTGGATTTACAATTATATAAAAAGAAATGTGATCAATTAAAAAAATAAAAATAAAAAGAAAGCTGTAAGTCATGTTTAGAGAGAAGCAAGGAGCACCTAAGAGAGCAAGGGATAATTACTAAGAAAAGAGAGCTGTACAAGTTAAAATGCAGCTAATGTTATGAGTCAGAATTGGTACTAAGTCAGGGAGCATCTAAAAACTTGTGACAAATCCAGTAAACACACTATTTCCCTAATATGACTAGATAGAAAACTGTGAACTCAGTCTCTTCTACTATTATACTTTACCTATCCAGTCACTTTTACACAAAATATTCAATGTCCTTTTCTTATTGATTTAACTGTTCCTCCAGCCATGAGGACATTCCTTGAAGACAGTACCATATTTAACAAATACTACACTTGTCTTATTTGTCTACTCAATTTCAAGTAGACTATTCTGATTTTCCCACCCTCTGTATCTGTGGTATCAGCTACACTGCCATGGTCTGTTATCAATCAATAAAGATGGATAAATGCATAGGTGGACAGATGAAGGTATTGCATTTAAGCCATATTCATTCTTTCAATTTTTTTATGTCAAATCTGAAATTTATTAAAATAATTCATGCTGACTATAACATAAACTCTATTAGTGCTTCTCTACACATGATAAAATTCTTAGTTTGCAGTATAAATGATCATGAATATTAAAATTTATGAAAAGTGACTTTTTAGTTTTAGATTCCAATTCTTTCCAACTATGTCTTTTTATTTGTTTCATTTTTTGTTTTTTGCAATCTCCTAATCTTTGACTTAGACTATTAGATTACTAGTAATTTTCTAATTCAACATAAAGATTGTTTTTGGAGAACAATAGCTCAGTAATATGAATTATATAAACTTCAAAAATGCAATTACAGTTAGCTGCTGAAGGTCACCTGCGCTGGTTCCAGGCCTCTGGGAGGGACCCCCTTGCCGCGCTCCACCTCCACCACCCCTGGGAGCCAAGCCCCACCTCCAGGTTCCTCCGGAAACCCACCCACCTTGCCCACGCCAGGGTAGTTAGCTGCTGAAGGTCATTGGAAATTACTAAACCAAACTAAAGTACAGATCTACTTTCAACCTGGAATACACTCCCATCAACATGCCAACCAACACAAGATCCATGGTTTCTCAATATGTAGAACAGGTTCGAAAGCAAAACACAGTAAGGAGAAAAACTTTAAACATACAAGCAAGCCCTACAGGAAGTAATCCATCGCCAACAAAGAAAGGACAATCTCCAGAAAACACCAAAGAAATGATTTGCATCTCAGAAAAAGATTCCTCTATTACATGTTAAATGCACTCCAGTAATTAAGAGAAGAATTAGAAAAAAAGGACAACAGTATGATAGAAGCAATTAATGCACTAAGGGAGGAAATAGAAACATATAAAAAAGAAAGCATCAATATGAATACCCTAATCAATGAACTAAAGAATGAAAATGAATCCCTAAAATTGAAATTGAAAGAGACTCAAGATTTAAAGGTTGCAATACATGAGCTCAAAAATACACAGAAAAACCATGGCAGTAGAATAGATGAAATAGAGGAATGAATCAGCACACTTGAGGATACAGAAATAGAGAGGACAAAGAAAGAAAAGGAGAGAGAAACAAAGTAGGAGGACTGAAGACAAGCTCCGAGATATGTCAGATTCCTTACGGAAAAGAAACATAAGAGTAATAGGAATCCCAGAAGGAGAGGAGAGAGTTATGGGAACTGAAAGACTGTTCAAAACAATAATAGAGGAGAACTTCCCAAATCTGAAGAAAGAAATAAATATAGACATACAGGAAGCCAAAAGGACACCAAACTATTTTAATGAAAGAAAAGCCACAGCAAGACACATCATTGTAAAACTTCCTAGAACCCAAGATAAGGAAAAAATAATGAGAATGGCTAGAGAAAAGAAATAGACAACCTACAAAGGAAAATCCATTAGACTGACCTCAGATTTTTCTGAAGAGACACTCCAGGCAAGGAGAGAATGGAGTCACATCTACAAAAAACTCCAAGAAAAAATGTGCCAGCCAAGAATACTCTACCCTGCAAAGCTATCCTTCTTCTACGAAGGAAAAAT